>SNQJ01S0059618.1:27070-55414 GCA_010110895.2 Picea sitchensis | reverse complement strand
CATGCATGATGACTAGGCTAGGCAATCTTAACTAACTCATTAGTCATCACTTGAGGATATATTACTAATATCCTAAATGAATAATTCAAATATAGGTGACAATTTAGACTTAGTGATTGGTAAAGGTAAGCCATAGGCTAACATTTTTTAATGATAAAAAGACCTTTGGAGCCTCATTGTAAAATCATCTTCTTGTGAAGGAGCACAACCATCACATCTCTTCTCAGAGATAAGCTGCCACCATTCTAGGGAGTTTTTCACTCTGTATTTTTACAGTCTTTGTACATTTTTGCTCATTAATAGAAATTGTATTACTGTATCTTTGTTTTTATGGTTACATCTCCGATATATTTATGTTATATTTTTGGATATCAAAGATATCTCTGTATATTTATTTATTATATCTCCGCTCTCATTTCATGTCGAAAATAATCTGGATCAGTGGTATCAGAGCAGGCTACTCTTGATCATTTTTTAGTGCATGTCCTCGACGAGGTCTGAGTATATCAAGTTGGGTCTTGATCTTGTCTCTCTTGAATACAATCGCTCTCGCATGCCCAAGAAACCCTCTATGGCGGAAGAAAAGAAAAAATACGGAGCAAACGATTCTATCAATTTGTTGCTTGAGAAAGCTCTCACGCGACAGAGGGACGAAATGATGGAGAATTTTTCCCACATCCTTCAACACCTACCGATATAAATATGTGCATATTCATCAAACAAACACTTTGGAAGCACCTCTCCTTTCAAGGTACAGGTTAATTTTGATATTCTCGTATTTGAAGGTCAGATAGATGTGGATGCCCTAGAAAAATGGTTAAATTTGTTAGAAGGTTATTTCTCTATTCATAATTTTTTCAATAGAGAAAAGATCACCTTCAGACTCCTTAAATCTCCCCCCCATGTCAAACATTGGTGGGAAACTTACTGGGAGAAAAGTTCCATAGAGGAGTCTGGAATATATGGGGTCGAGCCCACTTGAGATTTTTTTGTGGATGCAATAAAGGAACAGTATTACCCTGTTGGCAACTATGAGTACCAATACATGAGATGGACCACATTGTGGAAAGATAGGGGCCATGAAGTGTTGGATTTCACCAATACCTTCCATACCTTGCACACCAAGCTGGGTATCAAAGACTCTAAGTGACATTTGGTTCTGAAATATTGTGGGGCTCTACACAGATACATCCAAAATGAAATGGATTTTCTAGATATCTCATCACTCGGTGCTACATATCGATATGTTGTTAAAAGTGAGTAGAAATTTAGGAACCAAAACAAACGGGAGTTTGGATCTGCAAATCTGCGACAACCAAAGTATGAGAAAGAAGACCCTAACAAACAGCTTCCAGAAAACCAGTCTAAGCCATAGGAAATGAAAGGTCATGGGAAGACGAAGAAGGACATCGGAAAAGTGTGTGATTTCCACAAAATCCCCCAACACAACATTGATGAATGTCACTCAAAATAGCCATTGGTGGTCGAGATCAAATATAAGCAGACGAACCCTGATTCAGAATTTGATTTTGAAAATACTGGTAAAGGACAGATCATTGAGGCAAACCCCACTACTATTGTCCCAACCGCAATAATTCAACTAGAAGAACCAAAAGATCCTAAAAAGGGGGAGCGCCTTTTTCATTCACAGATGTGGGTGAAGGGGACTCCACTGCATTTTATTTTTTATAGCAGAAGCCAGAAGAACCTCATCTCAGCAGAGGTCATCAAACAGTTGGGATTGTCGACAAAACGACACCCGCATCCATACAACATCAGGTGGCTTCGTCAGGGATGAGATCTTCATGTCAATCAACAGTGCCAATTGTCATACGACATCCATCCCTTCAAGGATGAGGTATTATGTGATGTTTCCCCACTAGATGTCTGTGATGTTCTCTTGGGCCAACCATATATGTGAAAGCGCCATGTTGTTTATAGTCTCAAACCCACAGTGTCATTGTTTCTTTGGGGGTTCATCTCTACAGAATACCATAGGTAGTTCTAACTACTATTCCACCTAAACAGTTCTGCAAGGTAGTATCTCATACTACAAAATTCATCTTCTTTCACAATCTGTTCAAAAGGTGAACAGAAGGATACTGCAACCACTACAGCCTCGACCCAAGCACCTTCTATCCAATATAAGTAGGTTGACAAGATTGTAGAAAAGTTTAAAGATTCCTTCTGCACACAGGAATATCATGTAGCCAGACTGGTTAAAAAGGTCCAAACCTTCCAACCACATGTTCGTGACAACCTTCAACAAGCTAAGCAACACAACTTCTCCAACATGGGAAGAAAATCATCAAGATGTAGATTCAATCAACGCAATGGAGACCATTGGTTCCTAAGGAGGGAGGATTGATCCAGGTGGATATCAGTGGCCACCCACCTTTTCCAACTAGCTCAAAACAGTTTTCTGGCAATTTTGGTAATTTACTATTTTTAGCAGTTTTTAACTTCCGAGGCCATTTTGAGGGCCTAAATGAAGGTTTTTTGGTATATATATTCTCAATGATAGTCAAAGGCTCTGATTGAGCCCCATAAATTAATATCCTCGATGATACCTTTCCAACGAGCTATCGTGCGCCACAAACGGAGCTCATATGCCAAAGTTATGCCCCCGGGAAGTTGATACACCAAACTACTCAAAAACGGGGTCCAAAAAATTGTTGGATTTTCATCTTTCGGGGTTAGGGTTTTTTATTTTATTTATGGTAAAAAGGCCTTTGGATCCTCATTGTAAAATCATCTTCTTATGAAGGAGCACAACCGTCACATCTCTTCTCAGAGATAAGTCGCCACCATTCCAGCAAGCTTGTTTCCGCTGCATTAGGAGAGAAGTTGCCACCATTCTAGTGAGTCTCACTCTGTATTTTTACAGTCTCTGTACATTTTTGTTCATTAATAGAAATTGTATTATTGTATCTGTGTGTTTATGGTTTCATCTTTGATACATTTATGTTATATTGTTGGATATCCGAGATATCTCTATATATTTCTTTATTATATCTCCACTCTCATTTCGTGCCGAAAATAAACTGGATCAGGATTTGATGAGTAGAACGAAATGACTACAGATTATTAACAGGTGCTTAACACAAAAAAACAGAGATACAATAAAACTGGTTTTCTATTCAATAAGGAAATAAGTTGAAACTGTAAAATGCAACGGAAACAAGCTTGTTGGAATGGTGGTGACTTATCTCTGAGAAGAGATGTGATGAATGTGCTCCTTCACAAGAATATGCTTTTACAATGAGGCTCCAAAGGCCTTTTTATCATAAATAAAATAAAAAAACCCAACCCCGAAAGATGAAAAGCCAACAGTTTTGTGGACCTTGTTTTTGGGTAGTTTGGTGTATCAACTTCCCGAGGGCATAACTTTGGCATACAATCTCCGTTTGGGGCACACTATAGATTTTTGAAAAGGTATCATCAAGGAGATTCATTTAGGGGGCTCAATCAGAGACTTTGACTATAACTGAGAAGTTAGATCCCAAGAAACCTTCATTTAGGCCCTCAAAATGGCCCCAGAAGTTAAAAACTGCTAAAAATAGTAAATTACCAAAATTGTCAGAAAACTATTTTGAGCCAGTTGGAAAAGGTGGGTGGCCATCGATATCCACCTGGATCAGTACTACAACAAAATCCCCCCAAAATAGGTTGACTATAAGAAAACAACTAGGTCAAGAAGAATAACTCGTCAACACACCTAAGGAAGATACCAAAGTAGAATTACATGTTATTCTCTAAGGTATGATTGAACTCGACTTCAAAAAATCACTATTAAAAAGGAAACTGGAAAAAGTGGCCCAACAAGTGCTTTCATAAATAGTTGAACATGGAAAATAAAAAAGGAAACAAGCACAAAAAATAAAGCAAGTGCTCAAGTTGAGTGTGGAACCCTAGAATGCATAAGCACTCGAGAAATATAAGGATGTTATTGTTGAATAACTCAATAATAACATCACGATCGACATGCATATGAAAATAAGAATGGAAGAGAGATAGGAACAATGCAAACAACAAGCCAAGGAGGCTGAGGTAGTGACCAAAACAACAAAGGTAAAAAATCTAGGTCAAAGAAAAATAAAAATAAAAATACCTCGACCTAACCTAACCCCAATTGATCTAATGTAGGAATCAACACCTGTCTCACAAACTCTAATTGTTTGGGAAGCCTCATCCCAAAAAACTAGAGAACAAAAATTGAAACCAATAAATTAATAGCATTAGTTGACTGGGAAATCAACAAAACAAAAAAACAATCATCCCACAAAGAAAGAGTTGACTAGAAAGAAAAAAATCAACAATCATAGTATAAATAGATAGAGGAGAAGTAGATGGAGAATCCAAGGGAGCAACAAATGACAAAAAAATTGACTCAATAATAGAAAATTGAGCAGAAAATAGAATAGGGGTTGACAGTCTAATAAACAACAACATTATCAATCTACTCGATAGTCAACCTAGGACCATCGAAAAGAACAATGCATCCATTCAAAACTGACAATCACACTGCCAACTTAAACTACACCCTTGGCTCCCACTACACCACAAGTTGGTCCATCCACACAGATAGTATGTCGACACCAGCTAACTCCAAATAAGACAAAGCCAATGACACCTCTGCTGCATAAGAGAAAAGGCCACAAGAAATAACATGAATCAAAGTCTTATAAGCCCAAGTTTTTGACAACATTTCGACTCAAGGAAGACCCCAACAAGACATCTATACTAATATTTGACCCAAAAAGTGCTTCAGATAATCAAATCATGCACTTATGTCATGAAATCAACAAAGAAATCATGACAAGGTCACAACAATCCTTAAAGCATACATAAAAACTTACTACTAGGAAAGAAAAAGAAAAGGAAACATGGTAGGAATGCCTCAATCTGAGTCAAGAAAAGCTACACATCAACATGCAAGGCTTGACAAATGATAGACTCAAATCCATGAAGAAGTTGGTTCAGGAATTAGTCGACATAAACCTTCAATTGTAGGAAAAGAATAAGAAATTAAAAGGTGACCAAATAAGAGCAATTTTGTAGCCTAAATATGGGAAATTTAAGGTAGCAAATGAAAATTTGGAAGCAAAGAAAATAACCCACATATTTTGAGACTACATGTAGTCAACTCAAAGTGCAACAATACTTGTTGGAAGAACTAACACAACAAATAATTAACATTGCCTACCAATGTGCTTGCGACACTTTGACATGGTAGATCGAATGATAAAAATAGGAAGACATATATTTGGTTGCACAAGAGCATAAATGGTTCAAGGATGATAAAAAGGCATAATTCGAAGCAATAATTTCCTCCAAATGTATTAAAGAAATATTTATTCCAATATGAAAGAAGGAGGAACTGTACAATATTCCCTTATAACAGAAAATATGGACTATCCGAGCCAAATGAAATCACTGGGAGTTCAAGCATAGTGCACAATAAAATAATGGCAGTCATTTGAGCAACAAATTCAACATGTCACACCATATATCCATAGAAACTATTTGAACCAACCAAAGAGCACACCAACACTAGAACAACAAAACTGACCTTTGTCCCCACCAAGGCTGAGATTTTATTTTTTAATCCAAGCGTTTCTAGTTCACAGCCTCCACCCCCTTAGCCAATATTTTTGATATCGTCATCATAAGTAGAGGAGACTGACCGGTTAGAAAAACTTCAGGAGGTGAGAAGACTAATATAGATTATGGAGGAAGCAACAATCAATCAGCGTGATAATATATAAGAATCAATTTTGGACACACGAATCAATCAACCAAACCAATAAAAATCAACATCTCTTGAAGCACCAATTAACCGATCAATTCAACAACAAGAAGAAAATATAAAATCAAAAGTGGATCCAATCCCCGAACCATGGTCTACAACACCACCCTTGACAGTCAATAGGCATAAACATGTGGGAGCATATATTTTTTTATAATAAACAATCGACCAACGAGAGATCGATCAAGAGTAAATCATCAATCAACAAATATGTATCATTCAAGGAGACTTTTCATGATGACGAGAAGTAGACCAACCTAGAAGAAAATACATTCAACCACATGATTTGAAATCATGACACATAGTACGCATGATAAGACATAGTAATCATCATCACTCATGCGAACAACTCATCACTCACATCATTTTCACTACAAGAACAACCCATGGAAGGACTCAAGAATCATATGAAAATAGAGCTGGTTGAAGTAGAAGTAAAATGAGTTTATCAAGGGTTGCAATTTTTTTAATTTAGACTAAAATTTTGATAAGCAATAGGCATCAGGACTAAAACATCATAGAAAAAAAGTAGTGATACCTAGAAAAGGATTAACCCCATGAAATTGGCTAGCACCATCGAAAAAATGGGAATTGTACCTTCCCCCATTAGTATAGAATGAAGTTAGCCAAGTCTTTATAGGGTATAATTTGATCGAGGTAACTCCACATCGACTATCCAATGTACAACTACGCAACAAACCCTAGGAAGAGAAGTCATAGACACAACCGACTAGAATCACCAAGGCTCCGCTAGTGAGAGGGGTGATCAAGAAATTCTTCCAACCAATGGACCACCAAAACATTAATAAGAACGCACCAAGAATGGTGAAAGAGAAACTTCTGAAACCAAATTTGAGCACGAAGAAAGAACCCAGACTATACCATCCAAGTCACCATGAAGGATCCAGGATGAATGATCTTTCACATTGAATTTTGTAAAAGTTGTCACATTATAAAAATTGTAATTGTAATTCCAAATCTCCCTCTGCTTCGAGACGAAGAAGGATTTGAGTGTGGGGGAGATGTTGGAGGGAATAGTCAACCCTATCGACTAGACCCAACAATCGACCATGTATAATATTATTCGACTCTGAAATTAATTTGAATATTCAATGTAGGTTGAGTGACCTTTGTGTCAGTTCAACTGACCAGGGTGTCTAAATAAGTTGTAACTAACTACCTGCCAACTGACTCAAGGTATAAATACGTGAGAACATGAAGGTAAATGTGGTGTGGTATTGATCATAAAAAAATAGATACTTATTTGTGGTCTCACCATTACTTGTATATTCCTTCTCTTCATTTATGTGTGCTTGTATATATTACCGTATAATGTTGTATTATGTTGTGTGAATCTCTACTAGTAAATACCTCATGTGATCCCTTAGATTACAATAATGAAGAACCAACACTATAAAAACAACATCAATATAAAAATGTAATCACAAACATAACCATAAGATGAAGCGAGAACACTTACTCAAAACGTCTTTCATCCATCAAAACCCTAATTTCCATGTCACCAAGTAGTAGTAGAAGATCCACAAGCATAGCTCCCAAAGTAGTCACCCTAGTTAACCATCCATTACATTCTTCATGAGAGAGAACCAATATAAGTAAACAAGAGTGATAAATATCCACAAATAGAAATGATTTGAAAGTGATAAATGTTTCTCTTACTTATATGAGATATCTAACACCCTTCTCACACAATACAAGCACTAAAAAATTAAAATAATTCATTTATCTCTCATAAAACCTATAGATAAGGAAACAATACATAAAAAAAATCCATGATACATGAGTGGATAGGTCCCTATGACCCCCAACGATGCCTCCAAGATGAAGTAAAATGGATCGCAAATGAAATCACCCCATCATAAAGTTCTCTAAAACTCACAGGTGTGGCACATGTGGCCTCTAAGAGGGGATGGCTCACTCAAAAGTGGGAAGAATGTGCTCAAAAGTGAAAAGTTGACATGAAAGGGTGCAATGTTTCATCTCCAATGGGTGCCTTACTCTCCAAGGGGTGCCTTACTCTCCAAGAGGTGTGAATTCTCATCGAAAAGTGTCATGTCATCATAAAGAAGCATCAAACATCAAACCAATATGCCCCATCCCCAAAAGGTGCAATGCCCCATCATCAAAGTGAAACGTGCCATCATGAAGGGGTGTTATCATCCATGGAAAGGTGACACATCATATCTCTGCATGCAATGTCTTCAAGCAAGGTTCCAACACCCTACATAGAAGTTGAAACATCCCATCAAGTCATCATCATCATGCATGGAATCTCCCACCATAAATGATCTCAAGGTGATTCCTAAGTGTGCTAGGGAGTCTCATGAATGGAGCCATGTGATAAAAACCCCCAACATCCTCCTAGGAATTCCAACCGACCTCTCTGAAGTGGTGGGAATTACCTCCATAAAAGTGGGGTAGTAGCCATTCAACATCCTCTAAAGGATCCAAGTGTAAACCAAGCATGTGCAATCATCATCCAAGGATGGGCTCAAGGTACACAATCCAAACACAGCATATAAAGTGACTCATGTTAATACAAAATCCATTAGATAGATATCGCAAAATATCTTCTTCAAACTTCACACTAGGTTACAAAATTATACAATTTTCCAAGTCTAGGTATGGGAGGGTCATTATTACCACCTATTAGGTGTGTCTGTACCCAGACCAAGAGGTATGTCCTAGGGAACCCATCATAGATTATGTGCAATGGTAGTGGTATGGATTGGGGTTTACTTCGTGGGGTGGATGTCATTGACATGCAAGGCCATCTATAATAGTCATCCTCATGAGAACCTTTGTAGAGGGAATGCTTAGGCAATGAGGTACCCTTTCCTCAATACTGTGTCTTGACATTTGATTTGGTATGTCCTTTCATAATATATGCATTCATTACATAATACTTGGGGTGATGGCCTCTTAGTGAGGGGGCAGAGCTCATGCTTCTTACATTTTCTTGGTTTTTAATACTTTTATTTTCTTGTTTGTTTATCTTCCCCACATTTTGAATTGGGGATTTTTTTCTTTCGATATCATATTTTATACATTTGCATCTATCTCGATCTTTCAAGCCCCTTCTTCTCATTTTATTATGAGGCACAATCCTTTTTGGGATACATGTAACAAACATCCCAAAAGAAAGGAAAACATATAGGTGATAGATGGAATGTGTTATTCATGGTAAGGGATATGGACATGTTACCCCCATTAAGCCCCCCTAGAAGTACAACTTTTCCCAAGAGTGACAACACTTGAATATAAAATGATAAATAAACACCAAGGCGAGACAAGGAAAAAAGCACAACTCCAAAGCATCATGATTCATTATCCAAATCAACTCTTGTTCACCATTTTCATTCCTCAAGTATTAACATTATCATTCAATATGAAGTTTTATAACGATGTAACGAAGTATGTAAATGCACCATCTCATATGAGTGAGATGAGTTAAGCATGTAATGGAAGGAATCTATGGGAAACTATATATGGAGAGTCTGGAATAACATCTTTAGACCTATTTTATGAAATGTGGATCATGGAGAAAAATTATCCTCTAATTACCCATAGAAGTGAAGGGGTAACATCTATCTCCAACATGGTGCGTTCTCACCACAGAGCACAAGAGAAGCTTAGCAATCTGTGAAACTCCAAGACCCACACTTTGTATCAAAACTAAAATTCCCTGCTACATTCTAACATAATATAATTAGTAAAGATGAGTAGGGGGACACAATCCCCCTTGTAAAGGAAATATAAAATAAGGATAATAAAAACCATAAAGTAATTTTTTTTCCCTTTTATATATAGAGTAAAGAGAAGCTTCAACTAACTATAAGTGCATATGATAAAGAAATAAATTAAAGCAAGTAAACAAGACAACACAATCAATATACATAAAAGAATCACACAACATGAACTACAAATATCCTACTTAATGCTATAGGATAATATAAATGATAGGTATAATCATAAAACTAGTGAAGCCTTCCTAGCATCTCATCAAGGTCAACAATTCCACCCTTACACTTAGTTATGAACCAAAACAAGGATATTTCAAGCACAAGATGATCATGAGCTGAGATAGACATTACACCATAACCAAACATAGAGTTCAACTCATGAGGGTGGGAAAGAGGAATGAAATCATGGCGAGATGTGCATCCACAAACTTGCTCTATACATCTTTGAATAGGGTTGCAATATATCGATGATGGCTCATCCTTGCTCCAAGAAAGGCATTCATAATGCAACCCTTTCATATCATAAGGATGATCCATGTACTTCAAAAGATGATAAACTTGGATTTCTTGCACAATGTCACTCTCCAAGGCTTGAGATGGAATCATAAGAGATTTCAAAACTACTTCATGGTTTCTTGTCAAAAATGGGGATGAAAAATGGGGTGTAAATTCAGATCTTGAAAAACAAATTCTCCCAACTTAGGGATTATTGACCTTCTATGTGTATATGGAGATCCTTAAAACAAACCATAAGTTGAAAACAATTTTCCCCATAAAAAAGAATCCAAGGTTGTAGTAAATATTCCAAAAATATATGAAATTATAGTAGTAAGGTAAATGACTACAACAATGAAATAAATGATTTTTCAGCAGTGTAGAGAGTATTTTAGTAGTAAAATATGTGATTTTCAGTAGTAGTAAAGTTATGACAATAGTATGATAGATTATTTTCAGCAGTAAAATCAATTATTACGACAATAAATAAATGATTAGAATAGGATAAATAATATCCCTTTGATCATGCAATGATCCATTAAATAAGAGGGATAAACCCTAGGTTAAATTAGGGTTTGGTTTTCCAACAAAATAAAAAATTTAAATAGTAGCTAACAACCCTAAAACCCTAGATGTATTTCCTTACATGGTCGTTATAACACTTCAGAAAATTAAATTAAGGTTTTATCAATGTAATTTAGGTCAATAGTATGCCTAAATACCCTATATGTCTTGTTTTTTATGGTTGGAAATGAAAATTTGCAACTAATAAACCCTAAAATAGTAAAATGCAGTAGTAATGATTGACTATTTGGAGAAAAAGAATAACGCCTACTATTTTGGGCATATGGGTTCACATAAAGTTTCTTATTTGAGAGAAATGAAGTGGATTATTTTAGGGTGAGGCTTATATATTGCCCATTACTAACCCTAAGCAATCTAATATTTATCCACTAAACAACCTTCCAAGAATTTTGACAAGGATTTGTTCAAGAATTATCAAAGGGTATGAAGAACCAACACTAGAGAAACACCATCAATCTAAAAATTTATTCATAAACATAACCATATGATGAAAAGAGAACACTTAATAAAAACATATTTCATCCATAAAATCCTAATTTCCATGTCATCCAAGTAGTAGTAGAAGATCCACAAACGTAGCTCCCAAAATGTTCTCCCTAGTTAACCATCCATAACATTTTCCATGAGAGAGAACAAGTAGAAGTATAAAAAAGTGATAAATCTCCAGAAGTAGCAATGATTTTAAAGTGAGAAGTGTTTATCTTGTTTATATAAGAGATATAGCACCCTTCTCATACAATATAAGCACTAAAAACATAAAATAATTCTTTTATCTCTCATAATTCCTACAGATAAGGAAAAAATACATAAAAATCCATGATACATGAGTGGATAGGTCCATAGTACCCCCAGTGATGCCTCTGAGATGAAGTAAATTATCTCATAAATTAAATTGTCCCATCATAAAGTGCTCTAAGACTCACATGTGCAACACATGTTGCCTCTAAGATGGGATGACTCACTCAAAAGTGGGAAGAATGTGCTTAGAAGTAAAAAGTTGACATGAAAGAATGCAATGTTTCATCTCCAATAGGTGTGATGCAGTCTCATAAAAAAGTGTCATGTCATCATCAAGAAGCCTCAAACGTCACATCAAGATGCCCCATCCCCAAAAGGTGCAACATCCTATCATCAAAGTGAAACATCCCATCATGAAGGGGTGATATCATCCATGGAAAGGTGCCACATAATATCTCCAAGTACAATGTCCTCAAGCAAGGTTCCAAAATCCTCTATAGTAGGTGAAATTCCCCATCAAGCCATCATTACCATGCATGGAATTTCCCATCATCAATGAGATCAAGTTCATTCCCAAGTATTCTAGGGGGTCTTGTGAATGGATCCATGTAATCAAAACCCTCAACGTCCTCCTAGGAGTGTGAAGCGACCTCTCTCAATTGGTGGGGATGGAATCTATAAAAGTGGTGTAGTAGCCCCTCAACATCCTCCAAATGATCAAAGTGCCAACCAAGCATGTGCAATCATCATCATTGGAGGGGCTCATGTGGTCAAATATGCATCATGAAGACCGAAGTCTAGGTACAAAATAAAAATACAACATATAAAGTGAGTCATGTTAATAAAAAATGCATTACATAGATCTCACAACATATCCTCTTCAAATTTCACTCTAGCTTACAAAATTATACAATTTTCCAAGTCTAGGTATGGAAGGGTCATTATTACCCCCTATTAGGTGTGATAGTACCTATACCAAGAGGTATGTCCTAGGAACCCATCAAGGAGTATGTGCAATGGTAGTGGTATGGATTTGGGTTTACTTCATGGAGTGGATGTCATTGAAATGCAAGAACATGTATAATAGTCATCGTCATTAGTGCCTTTGTAGAGGGAGTTCTTAGGAAATGAGGTACCCTTCCCTCAACACTGTGTCTTGACATTTTATTTTGTAATGTCTTCCATAATATATGCATTTATTGCATAGGACTTTGGGTTATGGCCTCTTATCAAGGGGGTAGAGCTCATGCTTCTTTCTTTTTCTTGTTTTTTCATACTTTTTTTTTTCTTGATTGTTTCTTTTCCCCACATTTTGAATCGGGCCTTCTCTTTCTATATCATTTTTTATAAAGTTGCATCTACCTCATGATTTCAAGCCCCTTCTTCTCATTTGATTATGAAGAAAAAAACTTTTTGGGATACATGTAGCAACCAACCCAAAAGGTAAGACAACATATAAGTGATATATGGAATGAATTATTCATGGTAAGGGATATGAACATGTTACCCCCATTAAGGCCCCCTAGCAGTACAAAGTTTCCCAAAAATGACAACATTTGACTAGAAAATGATAACAACCACCAAGTTGAGACAAGGAAAAAAACATATCCCCATAACATCATGATTCATTATCCAAATGAACCTTTGATTAACATTTTCAAGCCTCAAGTATTAATATTATCACTCAATATGAAGTGCGAGAACAATATACTTGAGTATTTAAATATACCATATCATATGAGTGAGATGATTTGAGCATGAAATGTAAGGCCTTTGTGGGAAACTATTTGTGGAGAGTCTAGAATAAAAGCATTGGATCTGTTGTCTGAAATCTGGATCATGGACAAAACGTTTTCCTCTAGTTATTTCTATAAGTGAGGGGGTAATAAAGGGAAGCACCAATAAGTTGGGAGACATTATTTCAAGGCCACCCACATCCAATATTAAATCTTTGGAAACTCTTATTAACATGGATCCTTTCACCCATAATGCATACAAAGAGTCATACATAGAAGATGATTAATTCAAAGAGGTGTTTCATTAGCTATAGGGCCAAATTCACGTAGAAGAAGGTGATGGTAAGGTTGATTATGATCTCCAAAATGGGTTGATCGACATGCTATACAATCTCTATGTTCCTAAGGGTGAAATATTCCATCTTATTAGAGAGGCTCATACCTCCAATCTTGTAGGAAATTTTGGTGATGGGAAGACAATTGCCAAGTTACAGAGGTATGTGTATTGGCCCATAATGAAAGAATATGTAGCTCAATATATTAGAGGATGCATACTTTTTTGTAGAAACAATATTAGTAATATAAATCATGGTCTATACCATCCCTTACATGTACCCGCTCTACCTTGGTAAACTATTTCCATGGATTTTGTGGGTGGTTTTTCAACAACGAGGAAGGGACATGACTATATTTTTGTGATAGTTTACAGGTTCAACAATAAGTGCATTTTTATGCCTTGTAAGAACACCATCAAAGGACAAGAAGCAACAAAAACTTTCTTTGAACAGGTCTGGGTGCACTTTGGGATACTAAGGAGAATCATCTCGGATAGGGATATGAGATTTATTAGTACCTTTTGGACTACACTTTGGGAGATGATGGACACTAATTTGAAGAGATCTACAACATCCCATCCATAGACAGATGGGAAAACAAAAGTAGTCAATAGGAAATTTGTAAAAATTTTGAGGGGTTATGATCATAAGCATCTGAAGACCTGGGATGAATATATAATCTACACTCAACACTCATACAACATTACAATCCATACTTCTACTGGTAAGTTCCCTTTTGAAACAAGGTGTTTTCCACCTTCACCTTGAATGTTTCCTATGGAAAACATCACAGGATAAGCGTTGAAAGTGGAGAATTTTATTTAAAATATTAGGTAAATCCAATTTCAAGTACATGACACACTAAAGAAGTCACAACAAAGTATAAGGCCCAACATGATCAGCACGAAATAGAGAAATCATTCAAAACAGGAGAATGAGTTTGGTTGCAGTTGAATAAGTAAAGAATACAAGGTCATGGTAATAAGATCAAATATTTTCGGTATGTTCCATTTGAGGTATTGGAGAAAGTGGGTGATAATGCCTATAGACTTAGTATACCCCTACACATGTGCATTTAGTCAGTTACAATGAACATGGAGAATCTAAAACTCTATGAGCCTTCCATGTTAGATTGGGAAACTGATGAGTAGGTTATACCTACCATAGAATACTTAACACTAGAAGCTTACGAAAAGTTGGAAAAAGATACAATTTTGCAGAAGAAGTCCAGAACTATCAGACAACAATATCATGATATTTGGTAGATTGTGTTAAAAGGACAACTTCTGGGAAAGAAAAAAGGTACTTTGGGGATATGGTAAAGGAAACATTTCCTAACCTCATTCAGTAAAATACTTTGGGGACCAAAATCCTCCCAAATGGGGAGGTATGATCTAGATTGGATAATTATCTATTTTTTAATCTATATTGGTACTTTTTGGGTGGAAAAATCAAAGAAATTGGCTTGCAAGGCCCATTTTAGTAATAGGTCCCAATTTGGAGATTTGGGTCTAGAAACTTCCAGATCCATTTGAGAAATCAAATGAAATTGTTTTGTGTCAAAACTTTGTGATCATATCTCCCAATCCATTAACATTTTTCTACACATTGATACCTTTCCAATGATGCAAAAACCACCTCAATTGGAGCTTGTACGTGGAAGTTATGCCTCCCACAAGTTGACCTACCTTATTGACCACCATGGTATGAGTGGATGCCATGTTAGCCCCCGTTACTCACACATGTGGGGATATTCATGTGTGTAATTTCAAGAAAATTCTATAAGGTCCAAAATATTATCAGTAATTGAAGGTTGAGGATGAAAAAAACCTAACCTTGGATGGTTATCGAGCTATGTTAAATACATTCCCTGTTAGGAAGAGAAGGGGTTCCACTCTTTTGTATTGTACTTGTCCCATAGTTGAGAAGATCATCCAAGGACTGGATTTTGAGAGCACAATAAAGGAGGTAGGAGATTTTCTAGCAGCCATTTAGGTCGTAGTGTCAAGGGTAAATCCATAGTGAGTGCTCTGTTTCTTTGTACTTACATTTCATTAATGAAGAAAAGGGATAAAAGCATTGGCCTCACCTTCTAGTTGGGTTTTCTCCCATATTGGGTTTCCTAGAATACATGTTGTGTTCATTTATGTGGATGGTGTGTTCATTTTCTTAGTATTTCATTTTCATATTAAGTTATTTTCATAAATCTGAGCAATAAGAT
This sequence comes from Picea sitchensis, assembly GCA_010110895.2. Lineage (NCBI taxonomy): Eukaryota > Viridiplantae > Streptophyta > Pinopsida > Pinales > Pinaceae > Picea > Picea sitchensis. The sequence goes on along the minus strand of SNQJ01S0059618.1, from coordinate 39,731 downwards.
AGTAATAATTAATTTAGGATCTACGAAAATAAATTGCAGAATCTAATATTTTAGAATATGTTAAGATATGTTTTGATGAACTGTTCTAGTGGATTGTCCACGACAATTTACAGATTAGTACAATTACAATTAAAGGGTTTAGCCAACAAGCCTATCCAAACAATAAGGACCATTATAATATAATAATAGAAATGTAATAACTCAATATCTAGGGATTAACATAACCCTTTGTAAATGGTCATTGTGAAGAGTAAGAATGTATAAAGAGAGTGATATAACTAGGAATATATTAATCAAAATGAGGGGTTCTTAATTTTCTATTCTAATTCCTTCAACATAAATTTGCATTATTCCATTTTCAACTTCTTTAAATGCATGGACATATCTATTATGTATAGGTATATGTGAACCCCAATTTTGAGCTAGCTTTGATAAGAATTCCTTGTTATGGAAATATTCCCCTGCGTATAGGTGAACTTTCCCGTGGATTACTGAACGTTATACCAAGACATAAACAATCATTTGGACACTACCATTCCTATAAACTCATTTTTCTTATCGAAAAATATAGGAGAATGTAAAGTAGGATGTACTCTGATTATGATGTTTGTCCTAGTTGCTCCTATCTGCAAGCTTGATCTAACTTCTAGTGCAAATCAATACCTACAATGAACAATGAAAAACAAGTGACTTCCTTCTACTCTGATGGATTAGGGAAACAAAATTAATATATGCAAATAAAATTAAACATATTCAAGCACATGAAACCACATACTTGAAGTAAATAGGCCAAGTGTATTAGATGAGAAATTCTAAAGGAAAGTTATAATATTCAGATGATTTTGCAACAACCTCTCCAAGTCCTCCTCGTCCAACTCTTTCTTGAAAGATGCACAATCAAAATAACAATGCTTTGTTTTTTTTCTCCTCCTTTTCACCATGATAATGCCTCCATTTATAGGCTTTGAGAGGCTCAACTTCCTTGGATATATTTGGAATTAGTTGAGGATATGGATCTAGTAGTTGTGATATCTTCCTTAGATGCAACCCTGGATTTAGATTCGAGCCAAACTAACCCAATCCATCCAGAGTTATCTTTAGAGGAAAGTGGGATTTCCTCCAATATTCCCTCAACCAATTCAGGGCTACCTTAAAATGGACAAAAGAGCGCTACAATGCTCCCCTAATATGGAAAAGAAGCATTGACACTCCCTATATATGAGTAGGGGAGCGTTGATCTTCCAAAAAGTTACCAAGATGAGTAGTTCCCTAGTAAAAACACTTGTTTTGATTGTCAAATGATGGGGATTCTTCTTCTAACATTATTTAGGGTTTGTAGCAAGTTTTTTCATTGTTTCATTCGAGATGCAACACTTAGGAAAATAAAATTCAACACTTATGACACTTGCGATAAAAAGTGCGACACTTATGAAACTTGCGAAAAAAAGTGTGACACTTATGACACTTGCGATAATGAAAATGTGACACCGTCGAAGTGACGAATTTTGATGTGTAACATATTTCCCCCAAAAGTGTGAAGTTAGAAAATGAATATTGATGGATGAAACACTTTGTAGATTCTTTGAAGAAAGGGTATGTATTTGGAGAACCTGGTAGAAGTTGCAGACAACCATCAAACAATGTTGATGTATGTTCCATTTCTGAGGTAGGCATACCTATGCTTGGAATACAAATGAATCAAAGCACAAAAACCAATAAATACACTGCGGATCCATGATGATATTGACTAAGGATATGGCCACCAAAATACAATGTGGATCCATCTCTCTATGACCCAAACTGATCGCAACCATGAAAAATACACAGTGGATCTACGAGATGACAAAACATAGCCACAGATCAATAGAAATTGGATCTATGTGACATTATATATATCAACATGCTCAAATGATCTCCTTCATAGCCTAGGAAAAGAAGATAACATAATGAACACTCAACCCAGGGTATTCATCCTAATACCGATGTGGTACAAATATATTCATCTAAACATATTACTTGATGTCGAACATGGTAGAAAATCCATTAGATAGACATCGCAAAATATCCTCTTCAAACTTCACACTAGGTTACAAAATTATACAATTTTCCAAGTCTAGGTATGGGAGGGTCATTATTAACACCTATTAGGTGTGCCAGTACCCAGACCAAGAGGTATGTCCTAGGGAACCCATCATAGAGTATGTGCAATGGTAGTGGTACAAATTGGGGTTTACTTCATGGGGCGGATGTCATTGACATGCAAGGCCATGTATAATAGTCATCCTCATGAGCACCTTTGTTGAGGGAGTTCTTAGGCAATGAGGTACCCTTTCCTCAATATCGTGTCTTGACATTTGATTTGGTATGTCCTTTCATAATATACGCATTCATTACATAATACTTGGGGTGATGGCCTCTTAGTGAGGGGGTAGAGCTCATGCTTCTTACTTTTTCTTGGTTTTTAATACTTTGATTTTCTTGTTTATTTATTTTCCCCACATTTTGAATTGGGGATTTTTTTCTTTCGATATCATATTTTATACATTTTCATCTATCTCGATCTTTCAAGCCCCTTCTTCTCATGTTATTATGAGGCACAATCATTTTTGGGATACATGTAACAAACATCTCAAAAGAAAGGAAAACATATAGGTGATAGATGGAATGTGGTATTCATGGTAAGGGATCTGGACATGTTACCCCCATTAAGCCCCCCTAGAAGTACAACTTTTCCCAAGAGTTACAACACTTGAATAGAAAATGATAAATAAACACCAAGGAGAGACAAGGAAAAAAGCACAACTCCAAAGAATCATGATTCATTATCCAAATCAACCCTTGATCACCATTTTCATTCCTCAAGTATTAACATTATCATTCAATATGAAGTGTTATAATGATGTAACAAAGTATGTAAATGAACCATCTCATATGAGTGAGATGAGTTAAGCATGTAATGGAAGGAATCTGTGGGAAACTATCTATGGAGAGTTTGGAATAACATCGTTAGATCTATTTTATGAAATGTGAATCATGGAGAAAAATTATCCTCTAGTTACCCATAGAAGTGAAGGGGTAACATCTATATCCAGCATGGTCTGTTCTCACCAAAGAGCACATGAAAAGATTAGCAATCTATGGAACTCCAAGACCCACACTCTGTATCAAAACTAAAATTTCCTACTACATTCTAACATAATATAATTAGTAAAGATGAGTAGGGGGACACAATCCCCCTTGTAAAGGAAAGATAAAATACAGATAATGAAAACCATAAAGTAATTTTTTTTCCCTTTTATATATAGAGTAAAGAGAAACTTCAACAAACTATAATTGCATATGATAACGAAATAAATTAAAGCAAGTAAACAAGACAACACAATCAATATGCATAAAAGAATCACACAACATGAACTACAAATATCCTACTTATTTCTATAGGATAATATAAATGCTAGGTATAATCATAAAACTAGTGAAGCCTTCCTAGCATCTCATCAAGGTCAACAATTCCACCCTTACGCTTAGTTATGAACCAAAACAAGGATATTTCAAGCACAAAATGATCATGAGTTGAGATAGATATTACACCATAACCAAACATAGAGTTCAACTCATGAGGCTGGGCAAGAGGAACAAAATCATGGTGAGATGTGCATCCACAAACTTGCTCTATACATCTTTGAATAGGGTTGCAATATATTGATGATGGCCCATCCTTGCTCCAAGAAAGGCATTCATAATGCAACCCTTTCATATCATAAGGATGATCCATGTACTTCAAAAGATGATAAACTTGGATTTCTTGCACAATGTCACTCCCCAAGGCTTGAGATGGAATCATAAGAGATTTGAAAACTACTTCATGGTTTCTTGTCAAAAATGGGCATGAAAAATGGGGTGTAAATTCAGATCTTGAAAAACAAATTCTCCCAACTTAGGGATTATTGACCTTCTATGTCTATATGGAAATCATTAAAACAAACCATAAGTTGAAAACGATTTTTCCCCATAAAAAAGAATCCAAGGTTGTAGTAAAAATTCCAAAAATATATGAAACTATAGAAGTAAGGTAAATGGCTACAACAATGAAATAAATGATTTTTCAGCAGTGTAGAGAACATTTTAGTAGTAAAATATGTGATTTTCAATAGTAGTAAAGTTATTACAACAATACGATAGATGATTTTCAGCAGTAAAATCAATTATTACAACAATAAATAAATGATTAGAATAGGACTAATAATATCCCTTTGATCATGCAATGATCCATTAAATAAGAGGGATAAACTCTAGGTTAAATTAGGGTTTGGATTTCCAACAAAATAAAAAATTTAAATAGTAGTTAACAAGCCTAAAACCCTAGATGCATTTCCTTAGATGTTTGCTGTAACACTTCAAAAAACTAAATTAAGGTTTTATCAATCTAGTTTAGGTCAATAGTATGCCTAAATACCATATATGTCTTGTTTTTTTATGGTTGCAAATGAAAATGTGCAACCAATAAACCCTAAACGTAACCCTAAAATAGTAAAATGAAGTAGTAATGATTGACTATTTTGGAGAAAAAAGAATAATGGCTACTATTTTTGGCATATGGGGTCACATAAAGTTTCTTATTTGAGAGAAATGAAGTGGATTATTTTAGGGTGAGACTTATATATTGTCCATTACTAACCCTAAGCAAACCAATATTTATCCACTAAACAACCTTCCAAGAATTTTGACAAGGGTTTGTTCAAGAATTATCAAAGGGTATGAAGAACCAACACTAGAGAAACACCATCAATCTAAAACTTTATTCATAAACATAACCATAAAATGAAAAGAGAACACTTACTGAAAAACTTTTTCATCCATAAAATCTTAATTTCCATGTCATCCAAGTAGTAGTAGAAGATCCACAAACATAACTCCCAAAATGTTCTCCCTAGTTAAGCATCCATTGCATTTTCCATGAGAGAGAACATGTAAAAGAATAAAAAAGTGATAAATCTCCAGAAGTAGCAATGATTTGAAAGTGGGAAGTGCTTATCTTGTTTATATAAGAGATATAGCACCCTTCTCACACAATATAAGTACTAAAAACATAAAATAATTTGTTTATCTTTCATAATTCCTACAGATAAGGACAAAATACATAAAAATCCATGATACATGAGGGGATAGGTCCGTAGTACCCCCAACGATGCCTCTGAGATGAAGTAAATTATCTCACAAATTAAATTGTCCCATCATAAAGTGCTCTAAGACTCACACGTGCGACACATGTGGCCTCTAATATGGGATGACTCACTCAAAAGTGGGAAGAATGTGCTTAGAAGTAAAAAGTTGACATGAAAGAATGCAATGTTTCATCTCCAATAGGTGTGATGCAGTCTCATACAAAAGTGTCATGTCATCATCAAGAAGCCTCAAACATCACATCAATATGCCCCATCCCCAAAAGGTGCAACATTCTATCATCAAAGTGAAACATCCCATCATGAAGGGGTGATATCATCCATGGAAAGGTGCCACATAATATATCCAAGTACAATGTCCTCAAGAAAGGTTCCAAAATCCTATATAGTAGGTGAAATTCCCCATCAAGCCATCATTACCATGCATGGAATTTCCCATCATCAATGATCTCAAGGTCATTCCCAAGTATTCTAGGGGGTCTCATGAATTGATCCATGTGATTAAAACCCTCAACGTCCCCCTAGGAGTTTGAAGCATCCTCTCTCAAGTGGTGGGGATGGAATCTATAAAAGTGGTGTAGTAGCCCCTCAACATCCTCCAAATTATCAAAGTGTCAACCAAGCATGTGCAATCATCATCATTGGAGGGGCTCATGTGGTCCAATATGCATCATGAAGACTGAAGTCTAGGTACAAAATAAAAATACAACATATAAAGTGAGTCATGTTAATAAAAAAACCATTACATAGATGTCACAACATATCCTCTTCAAATTTCACTTTAGCTTACAAAATTATACAATTTTCCAAGTCTAGGTATGGAAGGGTCATTATTACCCCCTATTAGGTGTGACAATACCTATACCAAGAGGTATGTCCTAGGAACCCATCAAGGAGTATGTGCAATGGTAGTGGTATGGATTTAGGTTTACTTCATGGAGTGGATTTCATTGACATGCAAGGACATGTATAATAGTCATCATCATTAGTGCCTTTGTAGAGGGAGTTCTTAGGAAATGAGGTACCCTTCCCTCGACACTGTGTCTTGACATTTTATTTTGTAATTTCTTCCATAAGATATGCATTTATTGCATAGGACTTTGGGTGATGGCCTCTTAGCAAGTGGGTAGAGCTCATTCTTCTTTATTTTTCTTGGTTTTTAATACTTTTTTTTTTCTTGTTTGTTTATTTTCCCTACATTTTGAATTGGGCCTTTTTCTGATTCTATATCATTTTTTATAAAGTTGCATCTACGTCAGGATTTCAAGCATGGATGATTTTAGGGGCTGAATTTCGCTCATGGGATAATTTTCCATGGTTTTTCCAAAAACGAGATTCGCTATTTTAAAAATGATTCGCCCAAATTCTATAGGATAAAATTATTTTACCTTAAAAATCACCAGAATTTTATAAAAAATATATAAAATCCTTAGATATTTGAATATTTTTACAAAAATATCGCCAATCATTTATAGTTAGCATATGAAGGGTTAATACGATTCACCAAGGTTTCTACATTTTAAAATAAATTTCCATCCTTAAAATCATCCCTAATTTCAAGCCCCTTCTTCTCATGGGATTATGAATAAAAATACTTTTTGGGATACATGTAACAACCAAACCAAAAGGTAAGACAACCTATATGTGATATATGGAATGAGTTATTCATGGTAAGGGATATGAACATGTTACCCCCATTAAGGCCCCCTAGCAGTACAAATTTTCCCAAAAATGAAAACACTTGACTCGAAAATGATAATAACCACCAAGGTGAGACAAGGAAAAAACTATATCCCCATAACATCATGATTCATTATCCAAATGAATCTTTGATTAACATTTTCAAGCCTCAAGTATTAATATTATCACTTAATATAAAGTGCGAGAACAATATACTTGAGTATGTAAATGCACCATATAATATGAGTGAGATGAGTTGAGAATGCAATGTAAGGCCTCTATGGGAAACTATTTGTGGAGTCAAGAATAAAAGCATTGGATCTATTGTCTGAAATCTAGATCATGGAGAAAACCTTTTCCTCTAGTTACTTCTATAAGTGAGGGGGTAACAAAGGGAAGCGCCAATAAGTTGGAAGACATTATTTCAAGGCCACCCACATACAATATTACATCTTTGGAAACTATTATTAACATGTATCCTTTCACCCATAATGCATACAAAGAGGCATACACAGAAGTTCAATAATTCAAAGAGGTGTTTCATTAGCTATAGGGCCAAATTCATGTAGAAGAAGGTGATGGTAAGGTTGATTATGATCTCCAAAATGGGTTGATCGACATGCTATACAATATCTATGTTCCTAAGGGTGAAATATTTCAGCTTATTAGAGAGGCTCATACCTCCAATATTGTAGGAAATTTTGGTGCTGGGACAACAATTGCCAAGTTACCGAGGTAAGTGTATTGGCCCATAATGAAAGAATATGTAGCTCAATATATTAGAGGATGCATACTTTGTTGTAAAAACAAGATTAGTAATATAAATCAAGGTCTATACCATCCCTTACATGTACCCACTCTACCTTGGTAAAGTATTTCCATGGATTTTGTGGGTGGTTTTTCAACAACAAGGAAGGGACATGACTATATTTTTGTGATAGTTTACAGGTTCATCAAGAAGTGCATTTTTATGCCTTGTAAAAACACCATCAAAGGACAAGAAGCAACAAAAACTTTCTTTGAACAGGTCTAGGTGCACTTTGGGATACTAAGGAGAATCATCTCGGATAGGGATATGAGATTTATTAGTACCTTTTGGACTACACTTTGGGAGACTATGGACACTAATTTGAAGAGATCTAGAACATTCCATCCATAGACAGATGGGAAAATAAAAGTAGTCAATAAGAAATTGGTAAAAATTTTGAGGGGTTATAATCATAAGCATCTGAAGACCTGGGATGAAAATATAATCTATGTTCAACACTCATACAACATAACAATCCATACTTCTACTAGTAAGTTCCCTTTTGAAACTTTCTTTAGTTGTTTTCCACCTTCACCTTGAATGTTTCCTAAGGAAAACGTCATAGGATAAGCATTGAAAGTGGAGAAGTTTATTAAAAATATTAGGTAAATCCAATTGCAAGTAAATGACACACTAAAGAAGTCACAAGAAAGTATAAGGCCCAACATGATTAGCACGAAATAGAGAAATCATTCAAAGTGGGAGAATGAGTTTGGTTGCAGCTGAATAAGGAAAGACTACAAGGTCATGGTAAGAAGATCAAAGATTTGTGGTATGGTCCATTTGAGGTATTGGAGAAGGTGGGTGATAATGCCTATAGACTTAGTATACCCCTACACATCTGCATTTAGTCAGTTATAATGAACATGGAGAATCTAAAACTCTATGAGCCTTCCATGTTAGATTGGGAAACTAATGAGTAGGTACTACCTACCATAGAATAATTAACACTAGAAGCTTACGAAAAGTTGGAAAAATATACATTTTTGCAGAAGAAGTCCAGAAATATTAGACAACAATATCATGATCTTTGGTAGATTGTGTTGAAAGGACAACTTCCAGGCAAGGAAAAAGGTACTCCAGGGACATGGTAGAGGAAACATTTCCTAACCTCATTCAGTAAAATATTTTGGGGACCAAAAGCCTCCCAAATGGGGAGGTATGATCTAGATTGGATAATTATATATATTTTAATCTATATTGGTAGTTTTTGAATGGAAAAATCAAAGAAATTGGCTTGCAAGGCCCATTTTAGTAGTAGGTACCAGTTTGGAGATTTGGGTCTGGAACCTTCCAGAGCCATTTGAGGCATCAAATGACATTTTTTGGGGTCAAAACTTTGTGAGCATATCTCCCAATCCATTAACATTTTTCTACACATTGATACCTTTCCAACGATGCAAAAACCACCTCAATTGGAGCTCGTACGTGGAAGTTATGCCTCCCACAAGTTGACCTACCTTATTGACCACCATGGTACGAGTGGATGCCATGTTAGCCCCCATTACTTACACATGTGGGGATATTCATGTGTGTAATTTCAAGAAAATTCTATAAGGTCCAAAATATTATCAGTAATTGAGGGTTGAGGATGAAAAAAACCTAACCTTGGATGGTTATCGAGCTATGTTAAATACATTCCTTGTTAGGAAGAGAAGGGGTTCCACTCTTTTGTATTGTACTTGTCCCATAGTTGAGAATATCATCCAAGGACTGGATTTTGAGAGCACAATAAAGGAGGTAGGAGATTTTCTAGCAGCCATTTAGGTCGTAGTGTCAGGGGTAACTCCATAGTGAGTGCCCCGTTTCTTTGTACTTTCATATCATTAATGAAGAAAAGAGAGAAAAGCATAGGCCTCACCTTCTAGTTGGGTTTTCTCCCATATTGGGTGTCCTAGAATATATGTTGTGTTCATTTATGTGGATGGTGTGTTCATTTGCTTAGTATTTCATTTTAATATTAAGTTATGTTCATAAATTTGAGCAATAAGATAGTAATAATTAATTTGGGATCTACGGAAATAAATTGCATAATATAATATTTTAGAATATGTTAAGATATGTTTTGATGAACTGTTCTAGTGGAATGTCCACGACAATTTACAGATCAGTACAATTACAATTAAAGGGTTTAGCCAACGGGCCTATCCAAACAATAAGGACCATTATAATATAATAATAGAAATGTAATAACTCAATATATAGGGATTAACATACCCTTTGTAAATGGTCATTGTGAAGGGTAAGAATGTAGCAAGAGAGTGATATAACTAGGAATACATTAATCAAAATGAGGGGTTCTTAATTCTCTATTTTAATTCCTTCAACATAACTTTGCATTATTCCATTTTCAACTTCTTTAAATGCATGGACATATCTATTATGTATAGGTATATGTGAACTCCAATTTTGAGCTAGCTTTGATATGAATTCCTTGTTATGGAAATATTACCTTGCGGATAGGTGAAATTTCTCGTGGATTATTGAACCTTATACCAAGACAAAAACAATCATTTGGACACTACCATTCCTATAAACTCATTTTTCTTATCGAAAAAGATAGGAGAAGGTAAAGTAGGATGTACTATGTTTATGATGTTTTTACTAGCTTCTCCTATCTGCAAACTTGATCCAACTTCTAGTGCAAATCAATACATACAATGAACAACGAAAAACAAGCGACTTCCTTCTACTTTGATGGATTAGAGAAATAAAATTAATCTATGCAATTAAAATTAAACATATTCAAGCACATGAAAACACATACTTGAAGTAAATAGGCCAAGTATATTAGATGAGAAATTCAAAAGGAAAGTTATAATATTCAGATGATGTTGCAACAACCTCTCCAAGTCCTCCTCATCCAACCCTTTCCTGAAAGATGCACAATCAAAATAGCAATGCTTTGCTTATTTTCTCCTCCTTTTCACCATGATAATGCCTCCATTTATAGGCTTTGAGAGGCTCAACTACCTTGGATATATTTGGAATTAGTTGAGGGTAAGGATCCAATAGTTTTGATATCTTCCTTAGATGCAACCCTGGATTTAGATTCAAGCCAAACTAACCCAATCCATCCAGAGTTATCTTTAGAGGAAAGTGGGATTTCCATCAATATTCCCTCAACCAATTCAGTGCTACCTTAAAATGGACAAAAGAGCGCTACAATGCTCCCCCTAATATGGAAAAGAAGCGTTGACACTCCCTGTATATGAGTAGGGGAGCGTTGATCTTCCAAAAAGTTACCAAGATGAGTAGTTCCCTAGTAAAAACACTTGTTCTGACTGTCAAATGATGGGGCTTCTTCTTCTAACATGTTTTAGGGTTTGTAGAAAGTTTTTTCATTGTTTCATTCGATATGCAACACTTAGGAAAATAAAATTCAACACTTATGACACTTGAGACAAAAAGTGTGACACTTATGACACTTGTGACAAAAGTGCAACACTTATGACACTTGCGATAATGAAAATGCGACACCATCGAAGTGATGAATTTTGATGTGTAACATATTTCCCCCAAAAGTGTGAAGTTAGAAAATGAATATTGATGGATGAAACACTTTGTAGATTCTTCGAAGCAAGGGTATGTATTTGGAGAACCTGGTAGAAGTTGCAGACAACCATCAAACAATGTTAATATATGTTCCATTCCCGAGGCAGGCATACCTATGCTCATAATACAAATGAATCAAAGCACGAAAACCAATAAATACACTGCAGATCCATGATGATATTGACTAAGGATATGGCCACCAAAATACAATGTGGATCCATCTCTCTATGACCTAAATTTATCACAACCATGAAAAATACATAGTGGATCTACGAGATGACAAAACATAGCCACAGATCAATACAATGCGGATCTATGTGACATTATATATATGAACATGCTCAAATGATCTCCTTCGTAGCCTATGAAAAGAAGATAATAGAGTGAACACTCAACCCATGGTCTTCATCCCAATCCCAATGTGGTACAAATCTATTCATATGAATAAATTACTTGATGTAGAACATGGTAGAAACCACTTGATTACCAATCATTAAGGTAAATTGTTAACAAGTGCGAGGGAAATCACCAATGATGTGAATGACTCCCAAGGTACCCTATTACATTTCAGTGAATTTGAATAAATGATTTGAGGTCGAACATTCGTGGAATCATTCGATCAGAGGTTAATGATGTAAAACTGTTGTCGGAAGTAAGGAGGCATGCAGGTCCCAAGGTACTAAATTATTTCTAAATCTAATTCCCGGATGATGTTTTGAAGTCGATGTGAAAATACTCGTCGAAGTGGTGATTTTTACAAGGCATGTTTACCTTTAGAAGGATCTTCGAAACTAGTGGTCTTCAAGACAACATAACATCATCTTCAAGGATTCCTCCTTGTAGTTTTGGGTATTTGTAGAAAATTCTTCTCTACTTGTAATTGCTTCCAATAGTTTCTTGACCATTTCTTCTTCTAACACTACATCTCCTTGGAATGTTTTTAATTCTTTCACTATATATGAAACCATTTATTCTTCTTCGTTGTTATTAGGTATCCACCTTCTCTTTAGTTTAGTTTTTCAGTTCTTTGGATGACTGTTACACATTATTTTCGTCATCCCTATGATCATTAATGATGTAAACCTATCTGTTGCCTTCAGAGGGGTCAGTGGCCTGAGTTCCTAAAGAGAGAAGGGAGAAGAACTTCTCCTGAGAAAAGAAGTTTCTTTTTCCTATGTAAAAACCTTATAAAAAGGGAAGTTCACAGGTTTCTATATAGGCATGGTGCGAGAATGACCCATTCTCGCAGGTTTCACTATAGCTAGGGTGCGAACACCTCACAGGTTGCTCTATAGCTAGGGTGCGAGAATTCTTGCACGTGGGAAAATGAGCATTTTCTCGAATCTTCTAGAAGGAGAAACTTCTATGGTGAGGTGGCATCTGAATGGTTTGGATCTTACTCACTTTCATGATTTAGTGGGATCATCCTAACCTC
>SNQJ01S0059618.1:15290-27060 GCA_010110895.2 Picea sitchensis | reverse complement strand
AGGACAGTTGGAAGGGACCTTACGACATCAAGGCAATGGTTGTAATCTCTCTTTCACATTTAATATGATATAGTAATATCATTCTTTCCCATAAAGTTAGTTCCACTTTATTGTATAACTCCTTGATCATATACATAGATTCAGTATTGAATATATTGTGCTTTCTTTACTCCACTTGGTTTGTATTGTTTTGGTCTTGACTGTACAAGAGCATTGGAGCGAAGCGGGAGCAACAAAGACCAACGAAAGCGATTATAAGGTATGTAACTTGTTCTTGCCTCTTAGTTCATTCAATGGTTAGAATCTAGGGAAAGAGTATTATTATGTCTTTCTTTGTTCTAGATCCAGGTGGATCTAGGGAGATCGGTTTGTGTCCGCACTTACGGATTTATCCTATAACAATGACGTTTGAGGAATAACCTCCAACATTTGGAATCCTTAATTATGTCCAATTAATTTATAATAGCTATAGTATCTCTTGCCACTATCTACGCTTAAGGAAGTGATCCTATGATCCTTATTCTCAATGAAACACTACCCTTTTTGTTGAAGGATTGTTTCTTCTAGTGTGAAGCAACATGATGGCCTCTCAATGGACAAAAGAAACATAGATCATAATAAAATACTCATCAAACTCATGGCCCATTTTCTTAAAATGGAGATAGATAAGAGGGAACTTTCCTTGTACATACCTCTTTGGTTTTCCATTGTTCTTGCAATCTTTCTCACTTGGTATTCCAACTACTAGTGCAATCTTAATTATTGGTGTCATCTCTTTATTTCCCTTATTCGAGATTGAATAGGATTACTAGAGTGATGAAATATTGCATAATCCATTTATTGTTGTTTTTTCTTCTTCTAAACTTGCAATTCCTTCAAACGCCCTATTAGTGTTCACTAATGTGAATAAGGTCAGAGTCTTTTCAAATATGTTTATTGAGTATTAGAGTCATGACTTGGTATTAATTAAGGGTTTCCATAATTAATTAAGGGTTTTTACCTTGAGAAACCATGTCTATTTGTCCCATAATTAAACACACTCTATCATCCATATTGTTTGCAATGAATTCGTGATTAAACCATAGGCGCTACCTGAACCCTAATTGTTGTAGGTTTTGAATTATTTATTTTCATCCTTCTGTTGTCCAAGAAACAATTTTATCCCATCATACATTGGTAGCAATGGAGTTCGTGGAGAAGAAGAAGAAATACAACAAAGGAGGAGACATTGTTCGGTTCTAGCCTCAGGGGATGTATTTGCTAAAATCTGATCATGTTTTCAGAGACTCTTTTCATAAGGTTGTATTTATCACCTTCTGTGAGAAGCTGCAAGGTTACAACATAGAGGTGGAAAAGAAGTTTTCCCTCAATTTTGATGGTGCCAAGACCATGATTGAGCCACTTGAGTTCTTAGTTTAGAATAGACCATTGCTACTGCTACAGAGATGCCTGCACATGGAGAAAGATGGTTCAAAGGTATTCCTTTAGACTTCACATTTTCAAATGACTTATGAGCATCATAATGAATACTTATTTTTTGGAGTCCCAAGAAAACACATGCTTGAACAATTTGATAAGATAATGAGGGTGATTCAAAGGTATTTCACCTATGAAATGAATTTTAGGAAGGTATATCAATATTATATAAGGTTTCTAATGCATTTTACAGGAAATAAACCCCTTAACTTACCTTTATATCTGTATAGGATTCTTGGAAAAATGGCAGATAGGGTACAAGCTAAAGCTAAACAGATTGAGTCTAGTTTGTTTCATTTTTCCCTTATCAATTTGTTAGTATTGGAAGAACTTAAGAAAACCCATACATAATGGGAATGATTTTTAGCATCACCAAGGTTTCCGTCAGAAACCAATACTCCCAAATCAAAAGAAAATACACCTTCCTCAGCTAAAAAGGTATTCTCACCAGGCCCTAAAAGTTATAATAGGATAAGAAGACAAAGATCATTTGAATCAAGAAAACGAGATGATGAGAGTGTTCTTAAAACCTATGGAAGAAAAAAGAAGGGCATGAAATGGAAACTATAAACCCTAGAAAGCCTTTAACTAGGTTTTTTGTCAAGAAACTCACCCTAGAAGTCAAAGATGTACATGAAGCTCATGTTCAACATGAAATTATAGAAAATCTTGAGATATAATCTTCATCAGAAAGTAATAGAACAATGCATAGACTGAGAAAACAACTTAAAGAGGAAAAAAACACCATAGTGCAACTGAGGGAGGACAAAAGATAAATGATCATCAAAGTCTCTGAAAATATTGACACATATGAAGAGGCCCTAGAAAACAACATAAATATGGCAAAGAGGTCTTTTCCTCTACATAGACAAGTTAAGCACCTTTATCAGCAAAACAAGGTCCTACAAGCAGAAAACAGAGCATTGAAGAAGCAGTTGCAGTAGAGAAAATAAGAAGAAGCCAAGAGGAATCTAGATTTACTAGCTTAGGTGGTATCTGAATGATTTTTGGATGATCATAGTTTTCTCAACAGTTTTGTTTCAGTTTTGATCCTTAATTTCATATCAGTGGGTCAAACCCTAGTTTTTAAGCTATGGGATACTTAGGGTTTAGATTTTGGTTACTCCAAGCAATATTTTTGAGCAAGGATTATGCATTTCATGGTTCATCATACTTATATTTACGAGGCCAGACTCCTAAATGGTTCTTACACATCAAACATAAGTCAGATGATTGAATAAATATAAGAACAAAACTTTCACAATGAGTTCTCGCTGTGAAAATGTTGAAGTTGCAACTTCACAATGAGTTTTTCTACGAAAATGTTGAAACTGAGTTTTGCTGTGAGTAGTCGCCTCACGTTGTGAAAGTACACCTAACCTCCATATCAACATCCAATCATCTTCCAGATGGAGTACAAGTGTTATATGTACATGGATATTCGAAGGACCTAATTTTTTGTCATTTAGTTGATGTATTTAAGTCATAATATGTATATATTTGGTTAGTCAAAACTATTTCCTAGTTTGAAGAAGTTTGTTAGCAGTTTAGTGGAAGTTTTTTTTTTGTTAAGTTGTAACTTGTTCTAAATATAGAGAACCTCCATTAATTTGACTCTTATGAGTTGTTATGACATGTATCTCTATATATTGTAATGAAAAATATGTAAAAAGGGTTCGAGTGTGTGAGAAGAGGACTTTATTGTGCCGGTATAACTGTTTGAACTTTTTTCAAGGTGATCAATACAAAGGCTCAAAAATTTCAGACTTAGAGTTTCATGTGTTAATGACTTAAAGTATGTGTTTCTTCTTGTGAATGTTTATGTTACCTCAACTTCCATTTGAATATTTAAGTCTTCTGGTATTTGATTGAAAAGTTGTGGTTCAAAATTCATTTTAAAATGTTTTTAATCATGCCAATTAAGTACTCCACCCTATATTCTTAAAATCACATTGGAATTCATCCATAGATAGATGCTCTGATGTGATGATCTATTTTCTTTTATCCTCTGTCATACTACAACAAGAATTTGTGACTGAGAGACATTAGCTACCTTGCCTTTGTAACCTGATAGTTCAATTATTGAGTTATTGATCATCTTATTTTGTATTCAACCCTTAACTCCATGCCCAATGGTAGCCTTCTCCTAAATATGCCACCAATTATTTCTTAAAATCTTACCTATATGAATATCTATCCAATGTGCCCAATTAGATAGGCTATCATTCTTGATTGTGCTATAGTTTCAATGAGAGATCCCTCTCTGGATTGGAAGGGATAACTTCTAATCCTAAATCTTCTTAGAGGTTACCTCCGTGAATTTCCTTTCACAACCAAGAAATTTACGTAGTGATAACACATGTTTACCTTCAAAAAGTAAATCTTAGTGGTCTTAGCACCTCTTAGAGCCAAAATTTGTTTAAGATGTGGGAAGCATTCATTTTCCCCGATATGTTCACTACCTTGAACATCCTTGGAGCACTCACTCATGTCATATTCTCCACTATAAAATCCTAAGCCTTCATGCTTCATCATAGGTTCTACCATAATGGGATCATTAGTCTCTTTGTTGGCATGTTTACAGGCAGAGTGTGTTTATCATTGATGGCAAGAACAATAGTGACGATGGTATGTTTACATGAAAGAAAAGAAGCAATGAGGAAAGAAACTATCATGGAAAACAGGGAAAGCATAAGTTCAGAAGAAGAAACAAACAATATGAAAATCAAAGCTTAGGAGGAATAGCATGAGTATGCAGAGATCAAAGCTCGGAAAGAAGCATAAGCTAAGGAGGAGGAGCGAACAGTATGCAGAGATCAAATATCAGAAGAGACAACGCTTTGTACTTTCCAGAAGTGCAACTGAGATCCAAGAGAATGACTCGCAGGAGGAGAAAAGGTTGAGACCTTTGAACACTTAGAAAATATTCTAATTCAGAGAGATCAGAAAGCTCAGGAGGAAGAATGATAGTGGTCGTTGGATAACTGATTGCGAATACCCAATGACCATTAGATCAGTGCCCAGTGACTAGAGGAAGCGTAGAGGAGAAGTACAATTCTGATCCGTTGGATCTGAGCACCAAGGATCAATATTTGTTAGATTCAGAAATAAATGCACGAAGGTTAATCCTTTGGACGAGAGTAGGAGAGCGGACTTGTCAAAGTCCTAAAGTCATGAAGTAAGCAGGGGCCATCCATCATCAAGAATGACAGGTGGCACACAATCCTCAACTATGGAGCAAATCACTTCGAGGATTTTTCAGTTTGAGACTTGAAAAACTAGAAGTCTAGAGAGCTGGAGTAAATTATGAACTTCCATTGAGAGAGGACACGTGGCGAGAGATCATCATTTCACTGACTCGCAGATTATAAAATCATAGATAGAAGAAGTGATAATTCACGAAGTCCAAGTTCACGATTTCATCACAGCTGTTGGATCATAGAAGGTTGAAGGCCGTCGATCTAGAGCGGGTTTCAGAAAATCGGGAGTTGGGAGAAGGGAGGTGAGTAGTCCTCCAACTCTATGAAATGCGAAGTCACGATGAGATTTGAGTCGTTGGATCCAGAGGAAACGAGGTGGGAGATCATAATTTCACTAACTCGTAAATTGGGAATGTCAAAGGAAGAGTTGCAGAAACTAGCAAAGTATGAGTTTGTGAAGAGGAGATCTTGACCGTTAGATCGCGGACTAATCTGAGTCGTCGGATCAGTTTGAGTGGAAGGACAAGATAAGCGAGGAAAATGTTTAAGAATTTGATTATGAGAATTCTCGTCAGCTGTCGGATCACTTTCAAGTGGAAGGACATGATAAGATAGCAGATCTGCAAGACTGACATATCAAGTCATCGATCTAAGATCTTGATCGATGAACAACATTTAGTTTGGGTTTAAAGATACAAGGAGGTTACGCTCCAAAAATTTTGAGATTGGAAAAATGTGAAGCCCAAAATCCGAAATGAATCAGGACCATCAGATTTGGAGGACATACAAGGACCGTTGGATCAGTGTTGTTGGTCAGCAGACCACGTCAAAAGACCACATCAGCAAATCACGTCAACAGTCTACGTCAGTAAGGACATGTGACATAGTCGAAGAATGACAAGTGTCAAGTTGAAATCATCATTTCAGGTACGTGCAAATCATGAATCTGAGTGACACGTGGAAGATGCTCGGCTCGTGACACATCATCAAGTGACGCAAGAGTTACGTCACTCTGGGAATTTTAATTCGAGAACTTTACCACTAGAAAATGAAAAAAATATTTGAAGTCCTAAATGTCAAAGTCATGAAGTGGACACGAGACATCCAATTTGAAAGATCACTTCAGGAGCATTCTCATCCATCGATCTACTCCAGTGGAAGGATAACGTAAGTTGAAATATCTGAAGTCTGGAGATGCGAAAGGATCATGACCGTTGATACAAAAGGGACACATGTTGTTGGATCATGGACTCCAAGTGAAATTCTCCTGGAGCAAGGAGAGTTTGAGAATTGAAACTCACGAAGCCTAAAATTTGAAATTGATCTCGTCCGTTAGTTTGGAGGGACACATGTCATTTGATCATTGAGACTAAGTATCATGTGTGTACAAAGGAAAGAAGGCAGAGCCATCGATTGAAGAGGATGAATGTCAACATATCTTCCATTCCGGAAGATATCCAGTCAACAACAACAAGATTTGAGATTTGAAACTCCCGGAGCCTGGATCACGAAGTAAATCTCAATCGTCGATGTAGGAAGGTGAGATCTGGTCCACAGACTTGAGAGGTCATATTTGAATTGTATGTTCAGGAGCATCGTCAATATCATGAGATCGATGGTCATGCTCCATTGCGGGGCCAAAACATGCTTGGGTCTTAATTGTTCATGAGCGGGCTGCAATTGAAAGAACGGTTTAGGAGAAAGAACGCGTGGAGGCTTGTAGTGAATTGCGGGGTGAAAAGAGGGTTGCCATCAAAACACCTATGGACGCGCCTGCAATCATGTTGTCACATGAAGCTCATAGCCGAAGCTCATATCATGAGATAGAGTCAATGCTCACTAGAAGTGCCTTTTTGGATAGATGTTTGGTCACTGTCGATGATCACATGAAAGGAAGGGGATTAGCAAGAAAAGATAGCGCATGCTGAGAAGTTTTTCTCAGGAAGGGAAAAGGGTCCAAAGGAACGAGCGTGCAGAATTTTTCTCTGTAATTGTCGGAAAGGACTGATTGTAATTGCCATAAATGAAGTGATTGTATTTGCCAGAGAATTCGACGAGATTGAGTCTGATCGCCAGAGGAGACGAAGAATCTTGAGGTAACTACAAGTGAAGTGAAGATTCATCATTTAGACAATTGACAGATGGAAATGCGTCAAAGATTGTAACTGCCAAAGAAGCCAAAGAATCTCAGGATAATGGCCACTGATGAAGAACATATTCAGGATGATCGCCAGAGAGGATGAAGATTTGAGTGTGTGCCCTGCCAGAGGACTTGGCATGATAAATACGCACAGAACTCAGAAGATATGGTTTTCTTCTATTGAGAGTTATTCATGTGGGTAGAAGCATGATGTGTGGAAGAGATGAAAGACACAGGAGAGGCATAGTGTATTGAATAGAAATAATACATAGAGCATAAAGCGTAGAAGAAAGAGATAGAGAAGAAATGATTATCTGAGAGAGGAAGAGAAAGTTGAGGTGCACATTCAGAGACAGAGCAGAAGAACAAAAATCTCAAGGAGATGCAGGCATAGAGACATTGATGCAGGCAGAGCAGAGTAGTGTAGAAGAACAATGATGAGATTGGTAAGCCATAGATAAATGTTGTATCATTGTGATAAATTCAGGAAAATCAAAGATTTATATTTAAGGGTGGTAGGGAAGTGCTAGGGAGGACTATTGTCCTCATAGTTTCAAGTGGGTGCTTGAACACAGGGAGTTGTAGCTTCCATCTGGTTGCAGCCAGAAAAACCAGGGTGGCAGGGTGGTGCAAGGGAGAACTATTGTTCTCTATTATATAGGTTGGTGCCTATGTAACTGGAAGTTGGTGCTTCCATCCAGTTGGTGCTGGAACACTCAGGGATTTGGTGCTTCCTTCTAGTGGGTGCTAGAGAAACCAGGGAATTGGTGCTTCCTTCTAGTGGGTGCTAGAGAAACCAAAGAGTTGGTGCTCTCAACAAGTTTCATCTTGTAAAACAGAGGTTCTATCCTCAAAAGGAGTTGGATATCCCAAGAATGATAATGTACAAAAAATAAATATTACTTATCATATCAAGAAGAACAGGTTTTACCTTTATGGTTTTCCTCAGGAAATATCTGTCTCTGTATATTTCATGTGTGTGATTGATGTTGAATATTCTATTGCTTACCTCCCTGCATTATTGTGATCGTCATTGAGTGTTTTGCAAAGAGTTTAAAATGGGCATAATTGTTTAAGCACAGTAACAAACTATTCACCCCCCCCCTCTCAGTTTTCCAACACTTGTGTCCCCTATTTCCAATCCCTTGGCTATCATATCCCCTCTTCTTCATCAATCTAGAGCCTATGCATGTGGTATGTAATTAAAAATTACCAATTGGCTCATATATTGATTCATAAAGAGAAAATTATTTAGAAGACGTGATTACCATGTTTATCTCAATAATGATGCAAGCATTTTGTGTAAAAGTCAAAGGCTCTACTTCTTTCTTTGTCACTCAAACTTCTTCTTGAAGTTTCAACACTATTTTCTCCTTGGTTTTCAAGTCTCGTTGTAGTTATTCCATAGTTTGAGTAAACTTATTAAATTTTTAATAATCCAACTAAATTTCCATCTCTGCTAAATGCATGCACTAATATCTACACCTATATAAACTTGCCATGGATTTAGCATGGGATTCTTTGTGTTTTTTCAATTGTTCCATGTACTTTTGTTTGATGTTTTTCTATTTCCACCCAAAAGGTTACATGAAGAACAAAGGTTTCTTTTAGACAAAAATTCCACCCTTGGACCTACCTCCTCATTCAAAATATAGAATTACATTGTATATGTAACGTCATCCCCGACCATTGGTTGGGAAAACACTACTGTGCGGAACAACATCATTCTTGTACTTAATTAATAACATGCATTTAAATCATATTAAACACATTTAACTCAGAGTAAGCACAAGATTACTGCTAACATTAATAATCCATGTAATTAACAATAAATCATATGCACAATAGAATTACATGATACATATAAGCATCACAGACATGCAAAACATAATATTAAGCATAAGTTGATACTTATCTTCAAAACCGTGGTAATTCCACCAACCACATGCAAGCCTTCCATGAACCTCCCAGCCTTAGACCACACTGTTCATCATGCTTAGTAGTGGGTCAGCCCCAAGTTGGGACTAAGCTCCACCCAAGGCAAGGAATCCTAGTCTAGGTTGAGGTTACAGGGAAAATTGCACAGAGCAACCGAAAGGATTATCTCCAGGAGCCTTCTTATGCCCACTACTCACTGACTCTCATTCCCCACATGCCTGTTCCACCTGGGAGTATACACCTTCATAAGCACAGTCCATCGGTGCTTCACCTCCCTCTTTGGGTCTCAGCAACAGGTTGGATCGGGAATTCTTAGAGCTTCGTAGCTGGTGTTGGACTCTCTCTGGGAGAACACGACTTCCAGTAGACTCTCTCACCTAGAGAGAGTTTCTCATAGGCTTGACAACCTGCCTCTTCAATTTGATTTCCAACACAGACGGGCAACCATGAGGTTCCACACGAACATACAATGGTCTACAAGCCACATGTAGTCAAGCACTGCGCGACCACAACAGTCCACTAGAACACAGACACGAGCTTCTCCAAAACTAGTGACAGACAGATGCTACAGCATAACAAGGCTCAGAAATTATGGGACATTCAGTTTTCCTCAACCAACAATACAAGACCGACTCACGGCTCAGGTTTCAGGGATGCGTGAGGGTGTACGTAGATCCCACGCAGAGACTTAATGGTTCATGTAAGGATTCCCTAGAACAAACGCTGAAATAGAGGTCGATCATGGACACCCACGAGTTCAGACGGAGGATGGAGAATGGGAAAAATGCAAGAGAAACAATTTTACCGTGAGGGTTTCCTTCACGGTGCGTGGGTAAGAAAATGCAAACGCAAAGGAAAAACAGATTTAGATGGGCATCACGGGAACTCAGGTGAAGGATGACAGAATGATCGAACCCCCTCCATGGCTGACTTCTGCATTTTTTAACTGCATGTACCTGGGTCGACACATGTCACACATGAAGCTGCATGCACTCCATCAGCATGCATTCCTCTCCAGGAACTTAGGACAAAACATAAATATTTCACATGGCTTTTGGAATAATATTAAAATATTATTCCCAAGGACTTGAGCCCCTGGGCTCAACACTTAGCCTCTCTTTCCCACCTTCCAGCCCCCAATCCCTTACCCATTCTGTGGATGCTTAGTCCCCCATCACTCAGTCATCGTGGTCGATCTGCACACAGCGGTGTTTATATTTTTTTATTAATGTTCTGCATGATTACATACACAAAAGCAGGCTCCCGACCTTAACACTTAGGTTCTCTGGCCTAATAACACATAAGCCCACCATCTTATATAAACTTGGCTCACCATCCTATAAAACATAATTACAATTCATAATGAAATATTTATACTTCATAGACATGATTTACAACAGGGCTTGGCCTTGGGGACATTACAATCCCCTCCCCTTATTTTTGCACTATCCTTAGTACAACTTTACACTGCATCTGCAAGCTTTTCAAAAATTTCAAAAGATGCGGGTACTCTTCCCGCATAACATCTTCATGCTCCCATGTCACGTCCTCAGGACCGTACCAGGTCCATTGGACCTTTACAAGCCCTATAGCTCGATTACGGAGCTGTTTGTTTTTCCTGTCCAATATGCGCATAGGATGCACTTGAGGGACACCTTCTTGTTCCACCTGAATCACATTCCAATCGATAACATGATTAACATCTGGTATATATATCTTAAACAATGAAACATGAAACACATTATGTACAGTCATAGATGCAGGTGATGCAAGCATATATGCAACTAGCCCAATCCTTCCCAAGATTTCAAATGGCCCACAAAGTTTGGCTATCAACTTGGCACAACTTCCCAACTTCAGGGAACTCCTGTTAGATTTCACTTTCAGGAAAACATGATCACCCACTTTGAACTCTTTGTGGGTTCTGTTCTTATCAGCATAACTTTTCTGCCTATC
The DNA here is from genome assembly GCA_010110895.2 of Picea sitchensis. Taxonomy (NCBI): domain Eukaryota; kingdom Viridiplantae; phylum Streptophyta; class Pinopsida; order Pinales; family Pinaceae; genus Picea; species Picea sitchensis. Next base: position 16,350 of record SNQJ01S0059618.1, on the reverse strand, counting down.
TTGGGAAACTTTCAAATTCTGCTTAATTTTTATCATTTGGTCCTCCATCTCCTTGAGCAACTCTGGCCCAACTACTTCTCTATCAGCTGGATTATCCCATCTCACTGGAGTATTGCACTTTCTTCCATAAAGTTCTTCAAATGGTCTCATCTTAAACGATGCATGATACCCATTGTTGTAGGCAAATTATACCAAGTGCAAGTAGTCTTCCCATCTTGATGGTTTGTCCATCACATACATTCTTAGTATGTATTCTATTACTCTGTTCACCCTTTCTTTCTGTCCATCAGAATCAGGATGATAAGTTGTACTAAAGTTTAGATTCATTCTAAATCCTTTGAACAATCCTTTCCAAAAATTCAAGGTGAATTTAGGAATTTCATGCAATCGTGCCACTTCCTTTATGAAAATATTAGCAACATCTACTGCCTTGTGAGTAGTTTTCAGTGGAATAAAATGGGCAGATTTTGTAAGATTTTCCACCACCACCATGATCGAATCATGCAGCTTGCTTGTTCTGGGAAATCCTGTAATAAAATCCATTGTTACTACTTCCCACTTCCACTCAGGAATGGGTAAAGGTTGCATCAACCCTACTGGGTGCCTATGCTCAGCTTTAACTTTCTGTCACTCCATACATATGGCGATGTATTCAGCGATCTCTCTCTTCATACCCAGCCAAAAGTAATGGCTCTTGACCGCTGCTAGTGTTTTATGATATCCAGGGTGCCCTGCATAAGGCACATTATGCATCTCCTACAAAATCATCTGTTTCAAGCACTGGACATTGGGTACAAAAATTTTGTTCTTGTACAACAATATTCCATCTGTTTCCAATTTATAAATTTCCATCTGATCCACGTGGATATCGGGGGCCACCCACCTTTTCCAAATGGCTCAAAACAATTTTCTGTCCATTTTGGCAATTTACTATTTTTAGCAGGTTTTCACTTCCGGGGCCATTTTGAGGGCCTAAATGAAGTTTTTTCAAGATCGAGGTTCTCAATGATAGCCAAAGGCATGATTGAGCCCCCAAAATGAATCTCCTCCACGATACCTT
>SNQJ01S0059618.1:0-15280 GCA_010110895.2 Picea sitchensis | reverse complement strand
TTCTCTGATTAATAGAAATCGTGTATTACTGTATATCTGTGTTTATGGTTGCACCTCTAGTACATTTCTATTATATTATTGAATATTTGCAATATCTCTGTGCATTTATTTATTATATCTCCGCTCTCATTTCGTGCCGAAAATAATCCGGATCACCATCTTCTGTGGCATCTTACCCTGTTGTAGCTTTGCTACCAATTCTTTGTACTGCAGATCTACATTTGCAGCCTCCAGAATTATTCTTTTAATATTAGTTCGATACATGCTAATGGTTGTACCATGTAATTCATGCACCCTCCTACTGAGTGCATCAACCACTTTATTATCCTTTCCTTTGATATGCTTGATCTCAAAGTCGTACTCACACAGAAATTCCAGCCACCTACTTTGTCTAGCGTTTAAGGTTGGTTGATCAAACAAATATTTCAAACCATTATGGTTCGTTCTGAGTTCAAACCTCCTTCCCATGAGGTAGTGTCTCCATTTCCTCAGAGCGTGAACAATTGCTACCAACTCCAAATCATGAGGGGCATAATTCTTTTCGTGCTCTTTCAACTTCCTGGACTCATAACAGATTAAAATCCATTCTGACTGAGAACTCCTCCCAACCCTTATTTACACGCATCTGTGCACACCACAAAATCCACATTTTGATCTGCTATCCTCAAGATTGGAGTGTTGGTTAACAACTGCTTCAATCAATAGAAACTTTTCTTACACTCTTTAGTCCACTGAAACTTTTCCTCCTTCCTTTGCAAGGAAGTGATAAGGTGAGATATCTTTGAGAACCCTGTGATAAAACTTCTGTAATATCCCACTAGACCCATAAAGGATCTAACTTCTGCCACATTCCTTGGTTCTGACCATTCTCTGATGGCCTCAACCTTCTCAGGATCCACGATGATCCCTTCTTTTGAAATAATGTGCCCCAAGTAATGGATCTGCCTTTGATAAAATGAGCATTTTCTCAACTTGGCGTATAGTTGGTGTTCTCTCAACACTTGCAGCACCATCCTTAGGTGTTGTTCATGCTCTTCCTATGACTTGGAATACACCAAAATGTCATCCAGGAAGACTATGACAAACTTGTCTAGATAGTCCCTGAATACACCATTCATCAAGCACATAAAAACAATAGGTGTGTTCGGCAGCCCAAACGGTACCACTGTGAACTCGTAATGACCATACCTTGTTCTAAAGGCAGTCTTGTTGATGTCTTCATCCTTTATTCTTATCTGGTGATATCTTGATCTAAGATCTATCTTCGAAAATATTTTCGCACCTTTCAACTGATCGAAAAGATCATCGATCCTCGACCGAGGATACTTGTTCTTGACAGTTACATTGTTCAACTATCTGAAATCAATGCACAGCCTCAACGTCCCATTCTTCTTCTTCATGAACAGGACCGGGGCACCCTAAGGTGACACGCTTGGGTGAATGTACCTCTTTTTTAGAATCTCTTCAAGCTACAATTGCAACTCTTTCATCTCTGGCGTACTCATTCTATAAGGAGCTTTTGACACTGGAGTTGCTCCAGGCATCAAATTTATAGAGAAATCGATATCTCTCTTCGGAGGTAGTCTGGGTACCTCCTGAAATATGTCTTCAAACTCTGTTAGTACCGCATGGTCTCCAATACTTAGCACCTTATCCTTAGGCGTTTCCCCCACATGGGATGCAAATAATTGACAACCTTTTCTGTAGAACTTCTTCAGTTGCATTGTTGAGATTTCTCTAACAATAACAGCTCTAGGAATTCCTTAGATTGTTTTTCGATTCCCCTCCTCATCCAGGCATGTAAATTCCTTTTTACGACAGTTCAGGAGGGCATGGTGCTGGTCCAACCAGTCCATCCCAATTAAACAGTCATAAGAGCCTAAAGGCAAAATATTCAATTCATCCTTCGTGCTCAATCCATTCATGTCTACAGGACAGGACTTGACTAACTCCGTGACTTTCCTCTTGGTTCCTGTAGCTAGCTGCACTAACCAATACTTTTCATGTTTTCCTCTTATCAAATGCAAACTTTCTACCACTCTAGGGTCTATATAACTATGGCTATCCCCTGAATCAATTAAAATAATAAATGGTTGGTTGTTAATCATACCTTCCACTTCAATCATGTGTGACTAAAATTATGCTTGGTTGTTGTCCAGGGCTGCATAGATCCTTGGAATTCTATTGCCCATGTCCTCCACTGTTTCAGCTTGTTGAACATTATGGAAAGCTCTTTCTTTGCCATTTTTATGGGGACAATCTCTGTACTTGTGGTTCCCTTTATAGCCCCAACACTGAATGGGCGTCTGTCTTGGCCTTTGTTCCTCCACTTCAGTCATTCTCGGCTCTCTAAACGATGGATGTCCTTGAGTACTATTTCTGAAAAAGGGAGGTTTGTTTCCCTTCTACCCCTATTCTTTCTTAAACTTCTTCTGGTCATCCCAAGCCTTCCGAAAGGTAGGATTTTATCTTTGTTGCTCATGTAAGAATTTCACTCTTCTTATTGTTTGAAATTTGTTTCTTCCATAGTCTTAGGATCATCATACTGAATCTTGTCACCAATGGGAGGTGGCAATCCACTCAGATACCTTTGAATCTTGACAGCCTCATCTTTGATGAATGGAACATACTTCAATAATTCCAAAAACCTTTGTTCGTATTCATCAATGGTCATGCTGCCCAACTTGAGTTCGAAGAACTCCATCTTTCTATCATAGTATCTTTTAGTCAAGTATTTCCTCTCAAAATACCTCTTGAATTCCTTCCATGTGATATATGTATCTCTAATGTGTTGCACCTACACAAGCTGATCCCACCACATGGATGCTTTTCCTTTTAGTTGATACATTGCAATTATTCCTTCTTCATGAGAGGAATAATTCTGTAGTTGGAAATATTTCCTCATGCCAAGCAACCATGTTTCGGCATCTTCCTCCTTCTTATGTTCTCCATCAAACGTAGGAGTCTTAATCTTGTTCATCTCCCCTTTCAATTCATCCACTCCAGATCTTCGGTGTTTTCTGGTAGGGGATGGGCTTGAACAACTGTGTGCTTCCTTATCAGAATTCTTTGGGGAGCGACAACGATGTCTGCTACCACTCCTTGATCTTGTTTTTCTCTCAAGGGTCCTGAGACTCCCTGTTTTTCTTATGTCACTCTCCTTTTCCAATTTCCTTTCTATTATTTCCAGGTTCTTCAACATCTTTAAATTGAATTCACCCTGCCGATCCCTGATCCTCATGAGCTTTCAGCTATCATCTCTGTGACCCTGGGCCTGTCTCTGCAATATTTCAATGATTTTCATCATATGCCCTTCCTTATCCAATTCTCTTCCATGCCCATTGGAGTTTGATCCTTCGACTCCCAAGTTGACATCCCTTCCTTCTATTTCGTTCTCTGAATTGGAGGTAATCCGCACCTCTTCAATTTCTATACTCGGCGTCGATTTGTGGCTGTCCTGAAACTCGTTGAAATATTCACACACAACGTCCAGTCAACCGAATTTTTTCAGGCCTTAAACCCTTAATAAAACTACAACAATCATAAACCAACGCGAATAAGAAAACGTTTCGACTTCACAAATTTTTCGAGTTCTGCTCGGCTTTGTAATTCTCGGGTGATAGCCCCGATTTTCTTAGTCCCCAACACATGTGTCCATGGGTCATGATCAAACTCTAAACTTCTAGGTGCTACAAGGCTCTCCAAATGAAACTTCAGGTTTCAAGATTTTGGTCCTGGAGGTTCTCGCACTTGCTTCCTTCTCCAACTTCCAACTTTCGAAATTTCGGTTTCCTTGCCCTCAAGACCCACATCACAGTTGTTGCCCACCAAGGTAGTGACACATGGTGTCCTTAAGAAGTTCCACCTCACTCCCAATGATGTCATGGGGGCCACTACTTTCACTCTTTGTTTCAGAGTTTCGAGCATAAGGAGTTCGTGCATCCACACATCTCGAACTTTCGTTTGCCAAAGTTTTGAAATTATGGTCTGTTAATATACTGGATCCAACGGTCCTGATTCCCCACAATATGACGACTCAAATCTCATTGGCATTTCATGTATCAGGATTTCATGTGTAACGAGGTAGAAATATTTTCCACCTTCATTCTTCCTATTCCCGAAATGTCGATTTCTTCCTGGACAATTAACGGTCCAAAACTCTCCTAGATCGACGGTGTGATCCAATCATGAATTTTTTTTTCATGAATTCTCATGAACTCAGCCTTTGACCATTTCAAGTTACGAGTCAGCGAAAGGCTGATCGCTCTCCACGGGTCCTTTCCGATGGACGGTCCTGACTAATTCGAGATTTCGCGTATCGCAATTTCCACACTCCTATGCAACTCCAAAGGGTTTTAATCCTTGTGCACATTCTCCAGATTTGATGGTCATGAGGGTTCTCCTTTCCTCCCGAACATGTCATATGGCTCCAACACTCCTGGTGTGGAGTTCTCTCTCTCCCTATGGCCATATACCACACCGGTTGCAGTTTTATAATACCACTACACCTCCTGAGCTTTGTAACATGGTCAAGTAGCCCGTTGACACTCAGAAAGATTCCGAGGTCTGAAATTAGTCCTCTAGACACAATTTCTTCTCAAACCCTCAGTCCAAAGACCACTTATCCAACCCATCCAGGCTCAGTTTTGAATCCAGGTTCTGATACCAAACAATAACGTCATCCCCGTCCACTGGTCGGGCAAACGCTACTGTGCGGAACAACATCATTCTCGTACTTAATTAATAACATGCATTAAAATCATATTAAACACTTTTAACTCAGAGTAAGCACAAGGTTACTGCTAACATTAATAATCCCCGTCATTAACAATAAATCATATGCACAATAGAATTACATAATACATATAAGCATCATAGGCATGCAAAACATAATATTAAGCATAATTTGATACTTATCTTCGAAACCGTGGTAATTCCACCAACCATGTGCAGGCCTTCCACAAACCTCCCAACCTTAGACCACACTACTCATCATGCTCAGCAGTGGATCACCCTGGAGCTGGGACTAAGCTCCACCCAAGACAAGGAATCCTAGTCTAGGCTGAGGTTACAAGGAAAACTGCAGAGAGAAACCGGAAGGATTCTCTCCAAGGGCCTTATTACGCCCACTAATCATGGAATCTCATTCCCCACATGCCTGTTCCACCTGGGAGTATACACCTTCACAAGCACAATCAATAGGTGCTTCACCTCCCTCTCTGGGTCTCGGCAATAGGCCGGATCAAGAATTCTCATAGCTCTGTAGCTGGTGTTGGACTCTCTCTGGGAGAAAACCACTTCCAGCAGACTCTCTCACCTGGAGAGAGCTGCTCATAGGCCTGACAACCTGGCTCTTCATATTGATTTCCAACACAGTCGGGAAACCATGAGGTTCCACACAAACATACAATGGTCCGCAAGACACACATATTCAAGCAATGCATGACCACAACATTCCACTGTAACACAGACATGGGCTTCTCCAAAATTGGTGACAGACAGATGCTACAGCATAACAAGGCTCAGCAATTACGAGACATTCGGTTTTCCCCAACCAACAATACAAGACCGACTCACGGCTCAGGTTTCAGGGATGCATGAGGGTGTACAGAGATCCCATGCAGAGACATAATGGTTCAGGTAAGGATTCCCTAGAACAAACACTGAAACAGAGGTCGATCATGGACACCTGCGAGTTTAGACGGAGGATGGAGAATGGGAAAAATGCAAGAGCAACAATTTTCCCGTGAGGGTTTCCTTCACGGTGCGCGGGTAAGCAAATGCAGACATAGAGGCAAAACGGATTTAGATGGGCATCACGGGAACTTAGTTGGAGGATGACAGAATGAACGAACCCCCTCCACAGCTGACTTCTGCAGTTTTTAACTGCATGTGTCTGGTTCGACACATGTCACCCATGAAGCTGCATGCACTCCATCAGCATGCGTTCCTCTCCAGGAACTTAGGACAAAACATAAATATGTCACATATCTTTTGGAATAATATTAAAATATGATTCCCAAGGACTTAAGCCCCTAGGCTCAACACTTAGCCTCTCTTTCCCACCTTCCATCCCCCAATCCCTTACCCATTCGGTGGAAGCTTAGTCCCCCATCACTCATTCATTGTGGTCGTTCTGCACGCAACGGTGTTTATATTTTTTTATTAATGTTCTTCATGATTACATACACAAAAGCAGGATCCTAGCCTTAACACTTAGGCTCTCCGGCCTAATAACACATACCAGCTTATATAAACTTGCCTCACCAGCCTATAAAACATAATTACAATTCATAATGCAAGATTTATACTTCATAGACATGATTTACAATAGGGCTCGACCTTGGGGAAATTACAGTATATAAGCCTCATGGGTTCGAAATCATCCCTTAGATAAAGATAGGAAAAAGTTACAATAGCTTAGGAAAGGAGTAATTACAAAATCTGTATATATCCTACTTTCTAGGATTTCGTTTTTGGCACACCAAAAATATGCTAAAATATGATTTGATTGCAATATATGAGGGGGGAAAATATTATTTTTAACCTCCAATTCAAATTTGGAGCTTACCTGGTTGATTGACAACTATCCCCACGAATCTCCAAAAATTCTAGAACTCTGTCCACTTTCGTAGCGAACTTTTGCTGTAAAACTACCTTAAAAATTCTACAACTGATATTTTTGACTTCTTTCCCAAATGACGAACTGTGTTGGGTTGGTTTTGTTTCAAAAATTTAATATGATTATGATGGTTCTCCATAAAATATTTGAGGAAAACCTAGTTAATGGATTTCGCGAAAATCCAAAAATGGTTGTAGGTGACGGTGGTTTAATTCTCAAAACCCATGAAGTATTTTGAGATGAAATTAAGTGAGTTTATTCATCTTACCCTAATGCATCTCATGTTGAAATTTCATGGAAAACAGACACACGATTTAAAATTTATGAATAAAATACACTTGCGCAACAAAATTTTGTAGTGAAGCCCTGTTCCAGTGCTTTTGCAATGAGCTTTTGCATTGAGCCTCCAATTATTTGGTTATGTGGAATAAAGGTAAAATCGTGATTTGAAATGTTTAGGTTACACTTTTACATTTCATATCATGCCCTCGAGACTCTTTGATGACATAATAACATGACTTTGGACTTTTAAATGATGACAAAGACTCTATGATGGCATGTGACTAATGGACTTGACTAAACTCTATTCAAGACTAATTACTCTCTTATGACATAACATGACCATTAGGATTACTAAATCATGATGTAATAACCTCTAATTTTCCTCATTCAAATGACCCAAAGACTTCATAATTACCAAAGAACTTGAGAGATGACTAATTTAACCATGTGACTGAACTTTGGTAAGTAACCAAATGGTAACATATACACTCATACAAAGGAAAAACGTGACTTGACAAATGGTCTTAAAATACCATAACACAACTTAAATATCCTAAATCTATACATTTGTACATTTATGAACACTAACAAGGTCCACACCAACAACCTAATCAAAACCCATCAAAATTCACACCAAAAATATACCTAGCATAATCTCATTAAATCTTCCTAAGATATACCAATAGCCTCATGAATTTGTCTACTATATAAGAAAAAAAAATTCTTGCCTAAGATAGCAAGGGATAACATAGGCCTAAGTCTTCTACCAATGATCTTAGAAATACCATTGTACACACCATTACAAAGAGAAATAGGCCTAAAATATTCAAAATATTTAGGAACATATTTCTTTGAAATCATAGCCAATAAAGTATATTTGAAGGCCCCCACAACCTTACTAGAAAGTCTAGGTTCCTCCACAAGCATTAATAGATCCTTCCCCAACAAATTAAAAAATCCTTTAATAAATTCAATAGCCATTGATATGAGCACATGTTCTTGTCTTTCTAGAAACATTTCAAAGGTGGGTTTCAAAGTCAAGGGATCTATGTCACATAGACCCTCATCATCAATATTTTTTAGGAGGTATTTGGCCATGGGTTCCATCCTTCTATCTCCCCCCCACATCTACCTAGGCTCAAGGTGAGATTTAAATCACCTTCCATGATTAAATTATCCTTTCTCAAATCCATGTTCCCAAAAAAGGAATCCCACAAACCTTCCCTACACTGAAAATGAATCCCACAAACCTTCCCTAGATGATTTCATTGTATCATTTTAGATATCTCACTATATTATTACAATCTTGGCTAACTATTTATCTTATTTGATTGATTAAAGGTACGACCAAACATGTACCCGTCGGATGTTTCTCCCTCGAGTGAGGGAAGCTCCGGACAAATAGAGGGAAATGAGACTGCATCTAGTAGATATGATACATGAATAAGGACCAGAGGTGAAAAGGTCAAAAGAAAATTCCGTAGATGCATGGAATTTTTTCTTGTTGAAGGAGGATCATGCTCTTATGATTATTAGAGCATAGGAGACATAGAGGTTCCATTCATGTATAATCATCTGGTGAAACAAGGGTACCTAAGGAACTGTCTCCATTAGACACTGACTTCATTGTCAACAATAGGATGTATCACATTGTACTATCCTCCCTGCATGGCCTAGGGATATTTTCCATGGATGAAATAACTATAAAATACAATACAATAATTGAATTAATGGACTATGTCGGACCGTGTTGCAATTATAATGATTGGATGTAGGTGGCACGTTACATGCAAAGTATGTAGAGATATGCACTTGCCGCAAATTATATACAACTAATAAACAACGATAAAAGTAAGGGAGCGATTATCTATATTGATGGAAGGCCTAAATCTTCTGGCAATATCGTAGGGTTTATAAAAAACACATGACTAGGGAAAACAAACAAGCACCTGAATTGCATATATGAGAGACATGAAGGGAATCGGGTAGTCGTGTGTGCGATAAAAAAGATAGCTATCGGGGAAGAGTTATTAGTGGATTACCATTTGAATCGAATAGAAACATTGACTAATAATGTGTGGGTACTTATGCAACACATATTTAAGCAACCTCTACTTATTGCATTATATTTTTTGTATCTTTAACAATGTTTGAAACATTCCATGGTCCCAATTTAATAATAATGTGGGAGGTTGATCATGGAAAAGTGTCAATCGTAGAACATGTAAACGATTAGCAATTTCAATTTACACTTAATGCGAATTTTATTATTTATTTATATAATTTTATTTGTGAGGAAATTAGTTTTTTGTTATCGTTAACAATTTTTTAAATGTTTCAGGGTTCTAATTATATTATAATGTGGTAGGATGATTGTGGAAAAATGGAAGCCATAGAACATGTAAATGATTAACAAATTCGACTTTGATTTTACGTGAATTTTATTATTTGTTTATATAATTTATTTGTGGGACGATTATTTATTTAATTTGTTTATATAACTGAAATAACATTGATTTTATTGAAATATGTAGTCTACAAGTCATGATGATCATGATTCCCCCTTAAGAGGAGGAGTTGTATTCATCCCCTGATCCAAGGGTAATGATTAAAAAAAAATCATTAGAGAGAACAAGGAACTTGCTTTCTTGTTAGACCTCGCGGATCAAAGTCCTGATGCCATAGAAAGGACCAATCTGGTTATGAAACAGCTTAGGAAATATCAGGTAATAACCATAATTTAAATTGACTTTTTTATGTACTGATAAGTTCAATTATGATAATTTGTTTTTTAACTTTTACATTATCTAACGAAAAAACATTTTCTTTCTTATATAGAGATATTTGGAGCCTGTTCATCCTAGTATTGGTAGTAGTGGCACTGCAGAGACGCCATAGAGTCCTGACACAGGTCATATAGTTACTAGAATGTTTACTTCTCCATCTTCCACACCATTAGATGGAATCCATGACATGCACCTCCAAACATCCACACAATGGCCAAGCTCTAGTATAGATGGTGACAGAGATGAGGTCAATGATGTGGTTGATATGGGTGCATTTCCTAGAGCTAGACGTGTGACCAGCACGGGGACCCTTCTGTTCACATTTTTGGTCAACGATAATGAAATTACATTAAAACAAATAAGACTCCCAGTTAGTTTTTCATATTTTAATTGTTTCATGTTGTCCATCTCAAACATAAATCATCAAGATTATTATTTTTAAATTAATGATCATATATTTTTGTGTGTAGGAAAAGGCCATTTTTATAGGCACCTGAAGAGTAAGGCCTTGTTTATTTTTGGGTATACCGTACGCACGAGGTGGAATTGCCAGAATTCCAACCTCAAAACAAAACTTTTGGATTATCTTAAAGGCCTCTTTGGATTAGACGCCTTCAATAAAAAAATGATCGCCTCTACAGTGGGAGAATATTTAAAATATACGAGGGATGTGTATAGATGAAACTTGGCGGTCAACGCTAGGTATGAGTGCCCCCCATCGATTCGAGAGAGGGAGTGGAAGGTGCTCATTGATGATGAAAAAGAAAATAAATTGAGAAAAACAAGAGAACAAATAATTGGTACCCCAAGTTAAATTACAATATTTTGAATTCAATACCTTTAATTTTCTTTAGATCTAAATAAAAGTCTGGTATATAATATACTTGAAAATTTTGATAATAGGTTACCTGACACTTCGAAGGAAACCAGAGAAAGGATTGTGAAACATGGCCAGAACATGCTAGGCTAGGGTGGCTATTCCAGGTTACAATCATGAATCATAAGTACCCAAACATATTAATAATATTATTTGTATCACCTTAGAACTTTTAGGTAATTGCATCCAATAACATTAAAAATACATACTCTTACACAATGCAGGGCGATGAATTTGGAACTAAAACCACAGGGGAAGTCCTCCAACTTGGTTACAAGTACGGTTATAAAGTTTTCATTGATCGTAGGAAAATAATGGGGCAGACCCCAATATCCAGTTTGTGGGATAAGGTAAATAAAAATCATTCCACGTTAACATTTCATTACTTATAAAATACATAAATGTTTTATATCGTTCATAAATTTAATGTCTTACTTTGTTTTAATCAGGGGAGAAACACTATCAACGAAAACATTAGTACTGGACAACAATGTGTTGATAGTGTAGCATGGCCAGAAGATCATGCTTCTCCTGAGCAACCCCATCCTAGTGGGGTGCAACCCGACGATGTTCCTATGACTGAGGCCCATGGTGATAAAATGGATTTATATTAATCATATACTTAATAATTTCATACTTATAAATTTTGTTCTTCCAATTTTTATTACTTATACATTACGATTTTTTCCTTATAAATTTTGTCATTTCAATGGAAAAGAATATTGTAGTTGAGCCTCCTCAACCTGAATATCAAGAGTACATGGAAGCCATTCCAACAGTGCCCACTAAGAAGCACTAATCAAAGAGACATAACACTATAGATATTCCTTAGAGACCACTAAGAAGCACTAATCAGATGAATAGCGCCATGGTATCCACTTTGTGGGAGTGCTAGTCCTGTAGATGTTTAAAAATAAGCATGAAAAGAACAAATTCACCAGATATTGGCTTGGTAACTATGACTAATTCTTTATGAAACAAAGGGAAGAGGGAAGGATAAAAAAACAATCAACCAAAAAATATCAAACAAATAAAATGTTAATACGATCCAAGGAAAGACAAGTTAATGTCCTTCCCCAATGGATTCGCCAATTTCTGTTATGGAAATATTCCCCTATAGATAGGTGAACTTTCCTTTGGATTACTAACCCCTATAACAAGACATAAAGTTTCATTTGGACACTGCCATTTCTATAAATTCATAATGTCCATCAAAAAGAGAGAAGGAGAGGAAGTGTGATGTACCTTGTTTATGACATTGTCCTAGACGCTCCAATCCACGAGCTCGATCTGACTCCCGGCACAAATTAGTACCTGCAATGAACAATAGAATACACACATATATATCCTACTCTAATGGATAAAACAAAATCAATTCATCTATGTAGATTAAGACAACCATAGACAAGCACATGCAAACATACACTTGAAGGAAATAGTCCAAGTATTAATGAGAACTTAGAAAATAAAACTTACAATTTTTAGATGGTGTTGTAGCAGCCTCTCCAAGTCCTCCTCGTCCAACCCTTTCTCAAAATATACACAATAAAAATAAAAATTCTTTGATGATTTCTCCTCTTTAGGATCATAGGTTTGATATGCTCCAATCTCTTACCCATTTTTCACCTTGGAAAGGCCTCCTTATATAATCTTTGAGAGGCTTAACCACCATGAGTAGATTAGGGAATTGGTTGAGGATTTGGCTCCTTATGTTAGTATTTGATCCTAGGATAGTTCCATAGGATAGTATTCGATCCAAACCAACCTCATTTCCAAGAGCTAGCCCCTTAGAAAAAAGTGGGAGATCCCAAATTTTCCTCAACCAAAATTGGTGCTCCCCTATAATTAGAGATAGAGAGTTATATCTCTCCCTAAATAAGGTAAGGGGGGCACTACCCTATGGGGTATCACTCTCCCATCATATCCATGGGGGCGCTACCCTTAAAAAATGTCCAAAAAATGGTCGATTTTCCAAGTAAAAAGTGTGTTTCTGGCCTTGAAATTATGGGGTTCTTCCTCCAATATGTCTTACGGATCATGGAAAATGTTCTTTAATGGTTTCAAGGGGTTAAAAAACATAGAAAAACATAGAAAAGTGAATGCGACACTTAGTAAGGTTCATATGGAACTTGACGACACTTGTGATACTTACCAAGGTGCATACAACAATTTTACAACACTTGCGACACTTAGGGTGAGATATTTAAGTGTGGCATTTTGATGTGTAACAATTTCCTCATGTTTCTACGTAGCTTGCAGAAATGCTTCTTTAGTTACTTCCTTCACTTGATCTCTGATATTATCCAGGTTATCCTTAGTCAAGGCTTGGATCAATACTTCCTTGAATTCTTTCCTCTTCTTATGTTTATGTTATAAGCACTCCTTAGGGTGCTCCTTTCTCTTATCTCCAGTGTGTAGTGTTGTTTCTATTGAAATACTGTAACTGCAAAGTGTATTCTTATTATTATCTGATACATTATTCATTGGATCAATCCCCATTGTGGATTGATCATGTTGGCTATTGTAATAGGACCAAATCCCCTTTTGAGGATTGGTTAAATGATAATTATAATAGGCAGAATAAGAATTCGGCCCCAGCAAATATTAAAGAGGACCCATAATATATTAAAGGTGGTTATAACCACCCAGTTTGATAAGTCAGCCCTGCCAATGAAGAGACACTTCACACGTGTCAGTCTTGTATAAATAAAGAGGTCAGCGCCTCACTTAGACAGGCAACTCACTTGCTCATTTGAGAGACAAGTTTCAGAATTGCAGTTGGAGAAGAAAGAGAGAGAGTGGCACATCGTTTGGAGAGGATCTTCTATATTAGCTTGATTTATCTCTTGGCATTGTATTGGCTATCTATAATAAGGAATTTTTGCTGGGTTTTCTTCCCCTAGGAGGTTTCCCAAGATAAATGTTGTGTCTCTTGTGATTGAGTATTTCTTAGTGATATTGTCTTTATGTTGTTGTTATCTATTGAAATGCAAAGAACTATAATAATGGCATAAACATTAACATGGTATCAGAGCCAAGCTGAAGAGAGCATCTTTTGCAAGAGAAAAACGTCACTGTTGTCGTACATGCAAATTAGGGATTTTTTATGGTGAAGATTTTCAGCCCCAAAACCATATGGAAAAGTGTGCCCTCCCTCAAGGATTACTTTGGCATCATCAGTGCACCTTTTCAGTGGGTGGATCTCCCAGAAAGTGAAACCCTAGTTTCACAAAAGTACCAGAAAACCAGTGAACCAGAAGTACCAGAAGTACCAGAGGTACCCAAAAACTAGAAGCACCAGTCCATAAATATGCAGATCAAGTTTGGAAGGGTAAAAGTTGGCTTTCTCAGATCCAAGCATGCCAGGCTATTCGCCTCAGCCAAGCGCATCTCCTGGTAAGTTCAAAATTTGATTTTGAGCACTTTCATTTTTTGGTCATTTTCCTAGCTCCAGGTAAAAGATGTCTACAAGCACGAAGCTTGCCGACAAACTGGAAGGCGTGGAAAACTTACATGAATGGAAGTATAGGATCAGCCTGATCCTTGTAGAGAATGACCTAGCAAGATTCATCAAAGAAGAAGTGTCGGAACCCGAAGATGCCGTAGAGAAAGAAAAGCATCAAAAGAACACAATCAGGGTCCAAAGAATCATTACAGATTCAATAAAAGACCACTTGATTCCTTATGTGTCATCAAAGAACACTTTGAAAGAAATTTTTGATGCCCTAAGTAGACTATACAAAGGAAAGAACATAAACCAGAAGATGAATCTAAGAACTCAACTAAAGAATACGAGGATGCAGAAAGGAGAAATGATCCAAGAATATTTCTCTAGAATTTCATAATTCAAACAACAGTTAGAAGCAATTGGAGACACCATAGACAAAGACGAGATCATAATGAAGGCCCTAAATGGTCTCACAAGACCTTGGAATGCATTCATCCAAACGATATGTGCTAGAATGGAGAAACTAAAGTTTGATAGTCTATGG
The DNA here is from genome assembly GCA_010110895.2 of Picea sitchensis. Lineage (NCBI taxonomy): Eukaryota > Viridiplantae > Streptophyta > Pinopsida > Pinales > Pinaceae > Picea > Picea sitchensis. The sequence continues at coordinate 721 of SNQJ01S0059618.1, read as the reverse complement.
GAAGAATGCATCCAAGAAGAAACAAGAGTAGCTAACCGTGAAGCACTACTAACAAGAGATGATGATCAAGCCCTAGCTACTCACACCAAAAGAGGAAGGAAGAAACCCTACTTCCACAAGGAGACTCATAAATAGCCTCAACCACCAAACAGATTCAATAATAAAGAATCTCATCCAAGGAGATTTCAGAAGAGAGGACAACGAAGGGAAAGAGACTACTCATCTGTAAAATGATATCATTGTGACAAGATGGGACACATTGTGAAATTATGTCCATCCAGACAAGAAGAATACAAGAGGAAACATAAGAGGCACCATGTTCATGTAGTCGAAGATGAAGAAACACCTGCAAAGATGATAAGAGAATAGATCAAATACTATGTCTTAATCTCGTCCCTCTCAAGATTGGTAACACATGGAGAGGACATGTGGCTCATTGATAGTGGTGCCTCCAAGCACATGACAGGTCAAAAAAACATTCTCTCTTGTGTTTCAGAAAAGAAGTTTTCTCAGAAAGTGACACTTGGATATAATTACCAATATCCCATCAAGGGAGTGGGAGAATCAAACTACAAACTAAATTCAGGGAATTCATTAAAAATGAAGAACGTACTATATGTACCAGGTTTGAAAAAGAACCTACTCTCCATTTCAGCTTTAGAAAAGAAAGGCTATAGAGTTGCCTTTATAGATGGAGAAGTTCTTATGTGGGATAAAGGAG
>SNQJ01S0059617.1:14587-30388 GCA_010110895.2 Picea sitchensis | reverse complement strand
CCATCTACCTGTCTCTCTTCACTGGTCCTCAAGTTTCGACTCCCCCCCTCTCTCTTGAAATTCAACCAATCTTGGCTGGTACATGAAGAATTCAAGAAACTGTCACTATCTTCATGGACCAAACTTTCCCCCCAGAACTAGGATCCCCTTATGGTACAATTCACTGCAAATCTCAAAAAACTGAAAAACGCCATAAAAATTTGGCTCCCTACTTGGAAGTCCAAAAGGTACCGACACATTCCGGACATTGAAGAGGATATGGAAATGATTCTAAGATCCTTGGTGGACGGACCCCTAAGAAACATCAAGTTATTTGAACTAAGAGAGCTAGAGGAAAAGCGCGCCAGATGGCTAAAGACAAAGGAAGAAGAATGACACACAAAAAGTAGGGCTCTGTGGATTAAAGAAGGAGACAACAATACAATTTTTTTCATCAATATGTGAACTTTTGAAAAAAACTCAACTCAATCTGGGAAATCAAAGACGAGCAAGGAAAAGTGTCCACTTCCTTTGAGGAAAAGGCAAAGCTCGGGGAATTTTTTTCCAACAAACTCTTTTCTTCCCCCTAGGATGCCCTATCCAAGAAATCCTAGAACTAGTTGGTAAATTCCCAACTGTCTTTACCAATGAAATGAACCTTTCCTGGGAAGAAGAAGTTTTGAAACCAAAACTAAAGGCAACTTTGTTCTCCATGAGTAATGGTAAAATCCCTGGTCTAGACGAAGTAACTGTGGAATTCTTCAATGGCTTCTATGATCTCCTTAAAGAAGATTTACTACTTATGATTAGAGAATCACAAAAGGAAGGAAGAGTTCACGACCCTCTGAATGCAACGTTCTTATGTATCATTCCTAAGAAACAATGCCCCTCTTTCTTTGAAGACTACATACCGATCGCGTGCTGCAATGTAGTCTACAAATTAATCCCCAAGATCCTATCCAAGCGACTCAGACCTTTGCTAAGTGAAATAATCGGTGAAGAGAAATTCAACTTCCTCCACAACAAACAGATACATGATGTTGTAGCCATAGCTCAGGAAGTTCTCCACTCAGTCAAGAAAATAAATCTCAAGGCAACCATCCTGAAACTGGACCTTTCCAAAGCCTATGGCAATGTAAATTGAACCTTCTTGTGTTTAGTACTAATCCAAATGGGCATGAACTTAAAAATAATCAATTGGACAATGGGATGTATCCGAAGCACCTCTTTCGCCTTACTCATCAATGGAGCCTTGTCCAATTTTTTCAAAGCCTCCAAAGGGCTGCATCAGGGCTGCCCCCTTTCCCCCTTTCTTTTGCCAATCATAGCAGAAGCTCCCAGCCTTTCGACAAAGGAGGCTAGGACCAAGGGTCTCTTAAAAATTATTACAGTTTCAAAATCATAATCAAACACACTCCTTTATTTGTAGATGACATATTCGACTGATTACATGGCTGTCATTGGTGTTTTAGTTCCCTCAAGTATATTTTAAACCTCTTCTGTAGCGCTACGTGAATGAAAGTTAATATGGAAAAGTATTATCTCCTTCATCACTGTGAGAATGAAGATGAATCCTCTCTCGCCAATACTTTCCCTGCCCAAAGGAAAACAAAATTCGATGGAGTAAAGTACCTGGGTTTTAATTTAAAACCTGTCAACTACAAAAAATAAGATTGGGGATGGTTAATAAGAAAGGTTGAAGCCCGACTAGCCGTCTGGGTAAACAGGATCCTCTCTAGAGGATGGATACTGGTACAAATCAAGGTAGTCCTAGAAGGAATTCTGGTCTACTGGAATTCAATAGCCGAAGTCCCAAAACGAGTCCTTGATCACATTTGCTATTTAAGCTTTCGTTTCTTGTGGAAGGGACAAATTACACAGTGAGGACCCCCTATGGTCAAATGGAACTCAATTGCGACATCGAAAGAACTGGGGGGTGGGGGATAAAAAACCTAAGACTCTTTGTGTGAGCCTTAGCATGCAGAAACATCTGCAACCTAAACTTGGGCAACTCTCTATGGGTAAGAGTATTGAACTCCAAGTATTTCCCTTCATTATCTATTACCGACTGGTTTCATGATCCCTTGAAATCCTCCAAAGGTTCAATAGTCTGGAAAGCACTTGTAAAAGCCTCCCCCCTTGTTGATAAGTGAACTACATGGTGGATTGGAAATGGGGAAAAGGTGAGACTCGATGAAGATAATTGGATGGGAGCTAGAAACAATTATAAACTCTCATATCCCCTTCTTCAGTTCCTAAAAGGAATTTTTTTTCGCTTCCTTAGCAACCTCAACATTGGCTTCCTTGAACCAAAAGGTAGAGGGGGATGGAAATCTGCAGAATCCTTGAATCTTCCCCTAGATATACGAGATGAATGGAACTCTTACATTACCCTACTTTGTGAAAATTTCGTTTCCCTGGACAGAGAGTCTGAGGACTCCCTTTGTTGGTAAAAAAACTCACAGAATGGCTCTTACTCGGTCAAATTAGGCTACAAAGCCTGGTTTGAAGAAAACTCATTGACACAATTGAAAAGGTGGTGGAGGTCTTGGTCGAAAATCAAGGCTCCCATCAGATTTAAACTGACTCTTTGGCTAGATTTAAACAACAAACTGTTGACTTGGGACATTTGCCTCAGGAGAGGCCGGTGTGGACCTAGCAGATGTCCACTGTGCAAAGAAGATCAAGAATCCTCTTCTCATTTATTTTTATCCTGTCCCTTTGCAGAGAAAGTCACGTGTTCAATAAAATAAAAACTAAATTCCAGGGCAGATTCGAACCAGGGTTCTCTTGAAGAAAGCTTCAGGACTTGGCTACAAGACATAACGATATCCCTTTATGCAGGCCTTCCAAGTATCATGATCACAAACATCTGGTGGACAAGAAATAATGTTGTCTTTAAATATAAGACAGTTTCCTCGGAAGCGACAACAACTTTATCTCTCTCTCAGGCTGAAGAATTCAAGACAAAACCGCGATTAAGCAAACAACATTTCATAGTCCCCCCACCCATTCATTACACCATCCCATGGGGATATTTCGATGGGGCCAGCCAAGGACATCCGCCTGCATGCGGAGTCGGGGTGTTGTTGTTTATCAGTCATAGTCACTATATCCATATGAGATACTCACTAGGAGGTGGAACACACAACATAGCAGAACTGATAGCACTCTGGACCCTTTTGGAAACAACCAAAGAAAAAAACATGACAAAGCTTCAGGTGTTCGGAGATTCCAAACTGGTGATTGATTGGGAAAGAGGCCAAAACAACATTCAAAATCCTAGACTGGCCTCAATTTTAAGGGTTATCAAACTCACCTTCAGGAATTTCGAATGGCTTTCTTTCCATTACATTCTGAGGGAACTCAATACACAAGAAGACGAAATCTCTAAACAAGCACTGTAGCTGCAAAAAGTAGCCTTTGGCTTCTATGAGTTCTTCGAAGGCACAAAGACAGAGGCAACATAATTTTGCCTCTGATTTTTTTTCTTCTTTTAAGGCTGTAAATGTTTTGAATGTTACAATGTGTTTTGTAAAAGGCATCAGAGGGTCTGTTGGCATAGGCATAACAGTTCTATAAGAAAGCCTACCAAGGCTAGAATGATAAGACACCAACATGTATATTCCTTTTTTGAATATAACATTTTTTCTTTTTCTATAGGAAAAAAAAGGAAGGAGTTTATATTGTTATTGTATCATCTTTTTAGAAAAAAAAAACTAGCAATTTATTCATAATCTATGTAACATAATCTGATTTTGTTTTTTTTATACCATGTAGAGATAGCAGGTGGGTTGGGGAAATCCATGGACGTTGTAGTTATGTCTTTTTTGTATTTTGGATTAGTGATGAATAATCGGTATCCTAAGACCATATCAACTAGGTTAATGAGCCAAGTTTATTCGCTTTTTAGAGTGTTTGACACAAAAGTATCTAATTTGTGTTTTGGCAAGACACTTGAAACATATAATTTTTTTCATACTAAAATAAAAATCACTTTTTTTTCTCGGAACAAAAATTGAAAATAAATATTTAACATAAATGATTTTGTTCAACTAAATTATTATAGTAATAAATAAATATTATATTTAATCACCTAAAAATTATCAGTCAACTTCAATCTTTATTTATGTCAAATAAACTTTAATGAAGAAGTTGAAGATACCACTATTTTCTCTCTTGAACCACAACCCCTAATTAAAAAGTATATTTATGTAAATACCAAAACTTCTCATTTGCTTACACTTGATGTTGTGTGATTATCAAGACTTTGTAGGGGTGAGTTTACTTTTTTGGAAAAACTTTATATCTATAAAATAATTAATTAACATTATTGTCTTAAAGACAATCAAAAGTAAAGTTTCCATAACAAAAATAATTATATCGATAATCATTTTTTTCCTTAGAAAAAAAAGAAGTGATTTTATTACTTAAAAAAACAAAAATTACATTTTGTAGATGCCCGTTGATAAAGGCATGGTACATAAAAGCCCGTTACTGTAGAAAAAGGTAAATATTTTAAATATGATATTTTTACAATCTAAAAGTTTCTCATCCATTCTACGCCCATTTTGTGTTTGATATGTTTTACAAAATTATAAACACATAGTTTCCCGTCTTCTAGATTTTCCTCGTTAGACTGTAAAGATGTGCCAAAATTTTGTTCTTTGATCTTTTTCTCCTTTACTCCAACTTCGTCTATTGTGATTCTTCATATAAGAAGTCTAGTAGATAAACTGTATCATGTATCCATGTATACACTAACAAAAAAATGATATCAAGAAGTCTTCTTCAAAGACCAACTCCTTCGTGAAATGGAAGATGAAAATATTCATAGTGTTGTCCACTTGTGTCCTCTTCATTGTGTGAGGTTCTATAGTCCATCACGATCTCTACCTTTGACAATTGGTCTACCACTTTTTTTCGTTCCATGTAGATATATGTACGCACAAAAGTGCCATAATTTCTCACAAAATCTTGTATTTCTTCCAATAATGGTAGTAGAATAATGTCAACACATCTCTAATCATTATTCACCCAATTGATCACATTCAAAGAGTCATCATAAAATTGTAAGTGAGTTATATCCTTTTCCAAGGAGAACAATAAGAGGAGTTTTAGTGTATGTAATTTTGCATAACTGTTTGTGCCAAGGCCGAGACCCATCTTGAGTTTGTATATATGTGTTTCAGATAAGGATAGAGCCGCACCACCTCCACAATGTCTTGGGTTCCCTTGTGAGGCCTTGTCGAAGAAGGCCCAAGGATGAGTTTTGTCAATAGTTTTTGGGATCGTATTCCTAGTCCTCAACATTCCCTTTTCCCGTGGAAAGAAATTTAATATGCTCAACATTTTACCACAATCACTGTGGGGGAGGTTGATCTATCCTAAAAGATGCAATGGTTACGTGCAAGCCAAATCCCCCAAGCCACTAACAACAATAAATCTTTAAAAGGTTTATGGATCAGATTTGCTAGCCACGGTTTAAGTTCTTCATCAATGCTTTGACCTTGACAAATCAATGCCCGACCCGTCAACTTTACTATTTCCCTCCAAACCCGAACAGTGAAGGGACAATTCAATATTAAATGACTATTTGTCTCTTCATCATTTTTACATAAGGCAAACCATCTTGGCCTTGCCTTGTTCCTTTTTTGGATATTATCTGAGGTTAGTGCCTTGTTTTCGACAATACACCACATAAAAAATCATGCCTTTGCTGGACATTTTAACTTCCAAAGTCTTTTCCACCACCATCCTTCTTCTTTCTGGTCAACGTTAGAATTTAAGTGAATGTCTCCCAATTTAGGTGTGTAAACACCTGATGCTGACAAATTCCAAACCAACGCATCCCCCTGATCTCGAATATGAACATGTGATTGCTGCAAACTGAGTACATAATGCATCGATGTATTTCTCCAATCTTCCCCAAGTTCCAAATGATCTGTTGACAACCAACCTTGTCTCCACAACATGGTTTGATTTTGATCAACAACCTGGTTTAGGGTGTGATAATGATCCATGAGGATCTAAAAGGGAAAAAATTCAAAGTCCTTAAATCTCATAAAAAAACAACTCCAAGTCGAAGAGCTTGTCACAATATTTCTAACAATGCAAACGACACCTCAAACGGAGTCAGAATGAAGAAGATATGGCTAGTCAAAGTTGCGGTCAACCTAGTCAAAATTCAAAGCTGATGTCACCATCCGTACAACTGACGTCATCATCGTCCATACATAGTGACATAAACATGACACATGGCAACATTACAGGCTACCACATGGCATGTTGATTTGATATTTTGGTGGCCACTTGGGCCAGTTTGTGAGTGCCACATGACACCCCCAAGTGACGCCACGTGGCACCACCCGAGAGCTGCTACGTGGAAACATGACTGGGCGACGGGTGGTAGAGATGACTGGACTGGTTTGGAAAGTAGCAGGGTGCTACGTGGCACCCCAGAAATGCCCAATAAGGGATGGGCAACGAAAAAATGAAAAAAATGGCCGCTGGATCAACCAATGACCCCTATATCCGACATGTATCATCCCCATATCCCAGTGGAATTCCATACAACCCAAACGATATACCTGCGAGCATTAAAAAGAGGTTTACAACCGTATAATCCATGCACCCATCACCATCAAGGGTTAGTGCCAGGCCTATAGTTAGCGGTAAGATTCCATGGTAATATCCGTTGGCTATTTTAAAATGGTGGTTCCACTATATTAAACTTAAGTTATAATGGGTGCCAAAGAACAGGAGGTCCACGGGTTTGACCCTAGGACCTCACCAACCATAATATCTATGTTTATACTAATCACAAATGGGTGGACTTGGTAAGTCCACCCACAAAATTTATTAAAACTTGAACTTCTGCCAGAGTTCCGGGGTTGCGCCCAAGTACAGTATGGCACAATTTTCAATGTAGGTTTGAGTAATAATTGTAGACTGTCAGCATGTTTTACGAGGCAAAGAGCCCAGGAGGGGCCTAGGATGAGCATTGTCAGAATTTCATGATTTGACAGTCATTTATGCACGTTTTCTCACCACAAGTCCACCAGTGATGTCCGTTTTTGCATCTTGGCAACATATAAGAGGGCCATTTTTTAGACTTGAGGTGTAATGATGTATTTATGCTAATTTTTATTTATTGTTGAGATAATATAAAGCCTCTCCACTTCGAAGCAGCCCGAAGACGTAGTCCATTCTTGGGACGAACTCCGTTATAATGTCTTGTGTTCTTTCTTTCCTTCTCATCTTTTCTCCATGATTATGTCCTCTTTAATTATGTTGAACATAAGCCTTCATTTACACTCTTTAATGTAATTATTTTGATAAGTCATCGATGAAAAGATCTCAGATCATGTTGGCATCAGAGCGGTCTTCTTTGACTTGAATTGTGAGTGTGAATGCTTACCAGGGCCAAGCTCAAAGCAGGTGAAGAAAAACTAAAGACTTTCAACCCAGAGATTGGATGTGAAACTCAAGGAAAGAAAATGGAGGATGAAGAACTTCGTGTAGAGAATGAGAAGGATTTCCACATAACTTTCTACCGGATGTCAGGCATGGTGGAAAAACTATTTGCAGATTATGGGAAAAGAGTTGCAAAAAAGGAGAAGAAGAAGAAATCTAAAGAAGAGGATAATGCTTTAGTGAACCATGGAATTTGAGGAGATCCTCCTTATCCTCCATCACCATATTCAAGTTCAAGCTCTTCCTCCTCTTCTCATTCTCATCATTCTTCACATTCTCATCATTCTAGTTTTCATCCAAGTACTTCTAAAAAGCCATTGTTGAAACTAGATGTGAAATTTGATTTTCCCATGTTTAATGGAGAAGTTAATGCATATAAGATTAATAATTGGATCAAACAAATCAAATTTTGTCGTCGTGTACAAAAGATCGAAGAGGAATAGGCAAAGATCCAGTTGTCTTCTCTTTTGTTGGAAGGCACAACCCTTGTTTGGTGGGAGAGAAAACTTCAGAAAGGTAGTAAGCATAAAGGTAAACTCCTTTCTTCATGTCATGAATTTACATCTACGTTGGAAAATAAATTTTATCCACTGGGTTATGTTCAAAAAGCCATGATGGAATGGAAAAATCTAAGACAGGGTAAAGATTAGAGTCTTCAGAGTTTCACAAAGGAATTTAGGAAACAAGTACTTGCATTAATTATTCCTTTAGATTCTCATGAAACTTTGATGAAGTATATTGGTGCACTCCATAGTTATGTTCAACATACATTGTTATTGTTTAACCCCACAATCTTAGACGAAGTGTGTGTGCAAGAAACTCACCTTGAGAACAAGGGAAAGAATGTACAAGAAGACCACCCAAAGAAATTTTCCAAGTTCCAGAACAACAAGTTCAAAGGGAAGAAAAGGACAAGAAGGAAAGGAAAATAAAGAAAGAGGAAGGAAAGCCCTCTTGCACACATTGCAAGAAATATGGGCATCATGACGAGCACTACTGGAAGCTACATCTTGATGTGAAGCCTAAGAGATTTGGTGGAAAAGGGAAGCCAAAGATAGTTGCAACAACACAACAAGACCTTGGTTTTGATTCAGGTGACGAGATGAGGATTACAATCGTTGGAGAACAAGGTAAAAATTCATTTCATGCTGGTTCAAGTTCCACAAATACATCTCATGATCATGAAAAAAAAAAAGTGAATTATTTCATATTAGAGTTGTGTCTAAACACATAATGATTGACACTCTATTTGATCCGGGTTCTCAAGTGAATTTAATCTCATAAACTATTGTTAAAAAGTTGGGCTTAGAAACAAAAACTCATCCAAAACCAAATCCCTCTTGGTTGGGTAACTGACAATGCAAAACTAAATGCCACCAAGCAGTGTAAGGTTAGATTTTCCATCACTTCAAAGTTGATAGATGAGGTTGATTTAGATATTGTCCCACTTGATATATGTGGTATAGTTATGGGAAGCATGTATCTTTATGATAGAAATGCAATCTTCTTTAGAAATGAGAACAAATACCATCTCACAGAGGATGGAGTGGAATACATTGTAAGAGCTCACAGTATGAAAACAAACACAACTCTTGTTAGTGAAAGACAGATGAAAAGACTCATAAACACTAATAAGAAAGATGTACTCATGGTTGTAAGAGAAAAATATGCCGAGACATCTAATGGTTTCAAGGGATGTGATCCCTCTCACAAAGATGAAATTATTGATGTTATATCTAACTATGATGAAATATTTTAGAAACTAGGTGCATTGCCTCCCAAGAGGGAGATTCAACATGAAATACATCTTCAACAAGATGCCCCTCTTCCAAATGTGGGCATGTAAAGGATGTCAGTCGTAGAAATGGCATAAATCAAGAAGCAGGTGCAAGACTTACTAGACTAAGGGGTCATCCAACCTAGCTCATCTCCTTGTGGTTCTCCAATCGTGTTGGTTCCAAAGAAGGATGTAAAATGGAAAATGTATGTTGATTATGAGGCTTTCAACAATATCACCATAAAGAACCACTACCCCTTGCCTCAGATAGATGAATTGTTGGATTAGTTGAAGAATGCAGTGTACTACACTGTGTAGGATTTGAGGAACAACTACCACCAGGTCAATATTGCAGAAGGCGACATGTGGAAGACTGCCTTCAAAACAAAATAGGGTCTTTTTGAATGGCTTGTGATTCCATTTGGGCTTTTTAATGCTCCAACAACATTCATGCGAGTCATGAATGATATTTTTAGGCCTTTCATTGATGACTTTGTGATTGTATACTTAGATGACATTCTTTTTTTTAGTAGGACTTGGAATGAACATGTAATGCATGTAAAGAGAGTATTGGATGTCCTTAAAAGGGAAAAGTTTTATGTAAAATTGTCAAAGTGTGACTTTGGAAAAACATCATTAGTTTACTTGGGTCATATTGTAGGAGGTGGTCAACTAAAGATAGACCCCTCCAAAGTTGAAGTCATTGTAAATTGACCAAAGTCAACATCAACTACAAAGGTTAGGAGTTTCTTAAGGGCAATTCAATACTGGAGAAAGTTCATTGCAAAATTTTTCTACATTGCATCTCCTTTGCATGCCTTAACTAGTGTGAAATAGACCTTCAAGTGGGGATGAAAATAACAAAATGCCTTTGACACATTGAAGAGAAAGATCAACACCGCACCGGTGCTAACTCTCCCTGACCTTCAACAACCATTTGAAATCGATATTGATGCCAATGCCAATGCCATGAGATTAGTCTTGATGCAACAATGCAAGCCCATTTGTTTTCATTCTGAAACTTTTTCTAAGGCTGTTTGTAACTATCCTACATATGACAAAGAACTATATGCATTGGTACAAAGAGTGAAGAAATGGAAACACTACTTAATGGGAAAGGAAACAATCATACACATTGATCACCAACCCTTGCAGTATCTCCAGTCACAGACCAAGCTACAACAATCAAGACACTACAGGTGGATGGGATTCTTACAATAGTTCCATTTAGTTACCAGATACAAGAAGGGAACAAGTAACAAAGTTGTGGACATGCTTTCTAGACCTCCTATTCCTGCATCCATTGTTTTGAAGAATGCTTCCTTATCTCATGATAGTTATATTGAACAATATGCTAATGATGAAGATTTCAAGTATGCATATGTGAGGCTAACACGTGGCTTGCAGGTGGATAATTTTTATGTGTAGGATAAACTACTCTACCATATGGGCAAGCTTTGTATTCCAGTCAATGAAAGAGTGCATGTAATCAAGGAAGCACACACTTCCCTTGTATTTGGGAATTTTGCGGTAGGTATAATATGGCACATTTACATAGGTTTTGCTACTAGCCTCAAATGAAAGAAATTGTAACCAAATATGTAAATGGGTGCGTGTTGTGCTCAACTTGTAAGCCCACTAATAGAAAATTGGGGTTGTACACACCACTTCCAATTCCTTCCCATCCTTGGGAAATTATCTCCATGTATTTTGTAGGGGGGTTGCTTGTGTCAAAAAGGGGTCGTGACTACTTGGATGCAGTAATGGATAGGTTTAAAAAACATGCCATGTAAAAAGCAGATCACTGCTGAGAAAATTGATCGTATTTTCTTTTAGCATGTATGGGTCCACTTTGGACTACCCGCATCCATTATCTCGGATCCTGACTCTCAATTCCTTGGAGAGTTTTGGACAAGCTTGTGGAGAATGATGGAATCCAAGATGAAGAGAAGTAATACTTTCCATCCACATACCGATGGCTAGACAGAGGTTGTAAATAGAACAATGGTTCATTTTCTTCGAGGCTACTGCAGCAGACATCCCAAGTTTTGGGATGATCAAATATAGTATGTGCAACATGCATACAACTGAGCCTTGCACTCTTCCACGGAGAGTTCACCATTCGAGACATGTTTTGGGTATTCATTTAAGGCTCTCTTAGACTTGAATTTTGGAAAATATGTTGAATATAGTGAATAAAGATATGAAGACAGAGCCCACAAGTTCATTAAGAGGATCTGTTATGAACATAAATATACTTTGGAAAAGAGTTAGGCACAATACAAAGCTCGCCATGACAAGCACATATTTGATCATCAGTTTCAAGTGGGATATCAAGTATGGCTCCACATCAATAAAGATAGGTTGAAGGGAGAAGGCAAGAAGCTCAAACCCATTAAAGAGTGTAAATGAAAGCTTATGAACTTGATATCACATAAGATTTCATTTACACTCTTTAATGTAATTCTTTTGATAAGTCATCGATGAAAAGATCCTGGATCAGATAACCATGCTCCCATAACAATTATACAAAAGGGATAGGTAGGGTATAATGTTCATCACACCCCATCCATGAATCCATGCCTATATGTAGCCTGGAGCCATCTTAAATATTCCATGCTTGGTCATCCCCTACGAGAGAAACATATTTTAGAACAACCTTCCAGATCACTGAGATATCTGTCTTATGCTTATTTTCCCCTCTAATCCATTCTTCCAATGTATCTGGGGCTATGTATTTCTAGTCAACCAATTGACACCACAAGCCTTTCCCCAACAATAACCTCCACACACTCTTGGCTGCTAAGGCTCTTGAAAAGAGAAAAATGTTTTTGAGTCCCCACCCTCCCAATGCCTTTAGGACAACAATAAATTTCAATTTAAACCACAACATACAAAAGTGATCTAATGCACCTTCCCACATAAATTTAAAAATATTTTTCCTAATCTTCTCAAGAGTGCCTTTCAAAATCTATGAGAGCGACATCCAGTATACTGGAATTTCTTCTAAAATTATTTAACAAGGGTGAGTCTTCCTGCCTGTGATAACTATCTATGACTCCACAGGGATAACCTTTTTTCAATCTTTGCCACTAACCAGTTCCAGTGATCAAGGCAATACTTATTTTTCTTAAGATAAAATCCCATATACTTCAGGCCCTGGTTTGGATCGTTCACAACATATGGAGAAAGAATCCTATAGAGATTAGAGATTGACTCCTCAATGTTATATAAAGAAATTGAGGACTTACCAATGTTTATAAGCATTCTAGTGGCTCAAGTGAATAAATCCAATATTTTCTTTAGCTTCTTGGCATCCCTTCTCATTCCATTGCAGAAAATCAAAATCTCATCTACAAAAAGTAAGTGGGAGTGATATAAAGTCCCAACAACATGACTCCCCTGAAAAACACCTTCTCTCTTTGCAACCTCTATAGAATGGCTGAGCCCTTCCACCATTAGAAAAAACAACAATGGAGACATCAAGCATCCTTGATGGAGGCTCCTTTTAGCCCAAAAGAAGGGTGTTGTTGTTCCATTGATCAAAACGACAGAGGAAACCGAGGTGAGGCAACTCAAGATCCAATTTATAACGGGAAACTCAAACCTTAGATGTGTTAGCAACAATCTTATATAGAGCTAATTAACCCAATTTTATGCCTTTGATAAATCTATTTTAATGATAAAAACCTTCATATTTCAGGATTTGACACTGTGAAGGCCTTCCTGAGCTATTTTGATTGCCTCATGTATCTGTCACCCCTCCAAAAAACCAAAATTTTCACTGGATATTGATTTTCATAGTAGAGCCTTTACTCTTTTAGCAATTACTTTTAGCACAATTTTGTATATGCTATTGCACAACGAGATAGGCCTAAAATCATAAAAAATATGAGGGTTATCATCCTTCAAGATTAGAACAATGAAAGTTGAGTTGAAATGAGCCAACATCTTCCCCTCTTTTTTAGATTCTTCCACAACCCTCGAAAGGTCTTTCCCTATCACCTCATAACACCCCTGATAGAATTCAATGTGCCACCCATCTGAACTAAGACTTTTGTCCTTTTGAAAGCTTTGGAGGACTATCTTGATCTATTCTTCTGTAACCTCTGCCATCAAACTTTGATTATCATCCATGGTGATGAAATTTGGAAAGACCTGGGAAATCCTTACAATATCTACTATGGTATCTCTCTCCTCGGATTTGTATAAATCCTAGAAATGATTTCTTCCCAATTCTTCCAAGCCTCCCAAAAGTGTCCACTTCCCTTCCTTCAACTCGTTTCAATCACCAGATTGTGTTTTTGATTATGCGCCCTTTAGAAAATGCATGAAAAAAAATGTATTCTCATCCCCACATTATAACCATATCACCCTGCTTTTTAGGCACCAAGCATCCTCCTTCTCATCTAATAGTATCCTCCTTTTAGATTCTAGAGTCAACAAACCCTATTTTGCTTTTTTAAAACCATAACCTCCTTCCTTCGTCTCATAGATGGATCTGCGTTTCTCTTCTACCTCCCTAAGAGCTTGTTCATATTTAAAGCACTTTTGATGAGCCCAACCAATGACATCTTGCTTGAGACTTCTCAAATTTGCAGTGAATTGTAATGATGATGAGGCTTCCATTGTTCCATCAAAGGGGATCCACTTATTTTTTACCAATTCCATGAACTTGTCCTGTCCCAACCATCCCAAAAATAATTTGAAAGGGCTCCTTGGTTTTTGAGTCCTCCCTTCCAATTCTAATACAACTGGGTAATGATTTGATTCTCCTCCACTATAAACCCATTGTCTAACCCTAAATAAACTATCTAATAACTTCTCTGAGACTAAATAGTGATCCATTCTTTTGGCTAAAAACTCCATCCCAATCCTTTTGTTCCTTAAAGTGGCCTGAATTTTAACATGCTCCACATCAATCGAATTTCTTTCATCAAATTTCAACAAAATTTAGTATGTCAAATAATCCCTAAATGCACAAGAGCCCTAGATTTCACCCAATCCGAATGTGAAGTTTAAGTCCCCTCCCATAACCAACATATCAATTTTTAACAAAGACTTCTGCATCAGAGAATCCTAGAAAGAGGCCCGCTCTGCATATGATCCATATATGTTTAAGGCTAAGAATCTCAACCCAATATATTGTGAGGTGACCTCGAGACTAAGACATGAACCCAATAACCATTTGTTAGTAGCATTTAATTTTTTAGGGTTCCAACTTGTCGCCAAATCCCCTTACCGACTGTTAACATCTATTGCAGAAAAACACCAACCCTTTAACAATGCTTCTAGGAATTTGCAAACAATTTCCTCATCCTCCAACGTCTATTGTAGAAGAATGACATCCACGTGGATGGATTCCACCATCCTCTTAAAGGCATGTTTTTTATATGGGATTACAAACCTTGACAATTGAAAGAGAGAAATTTCATTGAGAAACCCATACAAGGGCTCTCACTGCTCTGAGCACCCCTTTGATAGGGAGTTGTTTTATGGATGCCACATCCACTCTATCTCTTTCTCGAGATTTAGATAGGAAATAACGTCTTCCCCTCCCCCTCCCATTGTTGTTGCTTGAAGGGAAATTTCCTAGACCCACAACACCTTTTTGTGTTCTAGATTCAATGGTTTCCCCCCTTGGCCTAAGATTATAACTAGATTCTTCTTCTTCTGATAGTGGGAGGGGCACATACAATTGTGAAGGGGAGGGAGGATCGAGGGAGGGTGAAAGTACACCCCTGTTGTCAATGGCCTTAGATTAGGAGTTGAAGAAGGACATATTTCTAAGTGATAAGGGTAACCCTTCTTCAACCAGGGATAAGCCTTGCCCATAACTTTGACACCACCCATTGGACGAAGGAAGAGGAGTTAGATTAAGACGAGGGTAATAAGTGTAAGACACACCAGTTGAGAAGGGTCTAAATCCCAGAGCTGGAAACTACCTAGATGATGGCACCTCCTCCTCGCCATTGACTTTAATCCCTTCCTAAAAATACTTATGTGCACCCTTCAAAATATATGGAATAATGACCTTTTGAAGGTCTTCTAATGGATCTGAAAACCCCAAGTTGCGAGTCTCGACACCACTTGTCTCTGTAAGCTCTTGATTTGTATCACGTCCCTTAATATATTTCTTCATTTCTACTTCCGGAGAGACATGTCATCTCTTACCGGGTCCCATTGAACCCTTTCCTAACAGATGTTGGAAAGGCAGATTATAGTGTTTTGCAATGTGCCCATAACAATTAGAACACCAACATCTGAAAGGGACCCCCTCATAATACAATATTTGAATATGAGTGTGTGGCTTCCATGTGTGATCCAGGTGGATATCGGTGGCCACCCACCTTTTCCAATTGGCTCAAAACATTTTTTTGGCAATTTTGGTAATTTACTATTTTTAGCGGTTTTCACTTCCGGAGCCATTTTAAGGCCCTAAACGATGTTTTTTTGGGAAACCAGGTTTGAAATATGGAAGTTCCTTTGATATTGTTCCTAAAATGAATCTCCTCGACAATACCTTTCCAACGGGCTATCATACGCCTAAAACGGAGATCGTATGCAAA
>SNQJ01S0059617.1:4200-14537 GCA_010110895.2 Picea sitchensis | reverse complement strand
AAACCTTGACAATTGAAAGAGAGAAATTTCATTGAGAAACCCATACAAGGGCTCTCACTGCTCTGAGCACCCCTTTGATAGGGAGTTGTTTTATGGATGCCACATCCACTCTATCTCTTTCTCGAGATTTAGATAGGAAATAATGTCTTCCCCTCCCCCTCCCATTGTTGTTGATTGAAGGGAAATTTCCTAGACCCACAACACCTTTTTGTGTTCTAGATTCAATGGTTTCCCCCCTCGGCCTAAGATTATAACTAGATTCTTCTTCTTCTGATAGTGGGAGGGGCACATACAATTGTGAAGGGGAGGGAGGATCGAGCGAGGGTGAAAGTACACCCCTGTTGTCAATGGCCTTAGATTAGGATTTGAAGAAGGACATATTTCTAAGTGATAAGGGTAACCCTTCTTCAACCAGGGATAAGCCTTGCCCATAACTTTGACACCACCCATTGGACGAAGGAAGAGGAGTCAGATTAAGACGAGGGTAATAAGTGTAAGACACACCAGTTGAGAAGGGTCTAAATCCCAGAGCTGGAAACTGCCTAGATGATGGCACCTCCTCCTCGCCATTGACTTTAATCCCTTCCTAAAAATACTTATGTGCACCCTTCAAAATATATGGAATAATGACCTTTTGAAGGTCTTCTAATGGATCTGAAAACCCCAAGTTGTGAGTCTCGACACCACTTGTCTCTGTAAGATCTTGATTTGTATCACGTCCCTTAATATATTTCTTCATTTCTACTTCCGGAGAGACATGTCGTCTCTTACCGGGTCCCATTGAACCCTTTCCTAACAGATGTTGGAAAGGCAGATTATAGTGTTTTGCAATGTGCCCATAACAATTAGAACACCAACATCTGAAAGGGACCCCCTCATAATCCAATCTTTGAATATGAGTGTGTGGCTTCCATGTGTGATCCAGGTGGATATCGGTGGCCACCCACCTTTTCCAATTGGCTCAAAACAATTTTTTGGCAATTTTGGTAATTTACTATTTTTAGCGGTTTTCACTTCCGGAGCCATTTTAAGGCCCTAAACGATGTTTTTTTGGGAAACCAGGTTTGAAATATGGAAGTTCCTTTGATATTGTTCCTAAAATGAATCGCCTCGACAATACCTTTCCAACGGGCTATCATACGCCTAAAACGGAGATCGTATGCAAAAGTTACGACCCCGGGAAGTTGATGTACTAACTTACCCAAACGGCGCCCACATGACTTTTGGCGCTTCATCTCCTAGAATTAGGTTTTTGAATGTCTAGGGTTTTTTGCATTCCTGCTTATTGTAAAAAGGCCTTTAGAGCCTCACTGTAATCATCTTCTTGCGAATGTGCGCAACCGTCACATCTCTTCTCAGAGATAAGCCGCCATCATTCCAACAAGCTTGTTTCCGCTGCATTTTACAGTTTCAACTTATTTCGTTATTGAATAAAAAACCAATTTTACTATATCTCTGTTATTTTGTGTTAAGCACCTGTTAATAATCTATAGTCATTTCGTTCTTCTCGTAAAATCCGGATCAATGTGATTTCCAAGCCCTCTGCTAAGCCATCTTGAACATCTAACCTTACCAATATTCTCGCAACTAACATTTCCCCGGAATCAAGGAAGGATAGATCTTGAATATGTCGATTGACCAAAAATCTAGAGGAAGCTCAAGGAGTCTCACCCAAACCGATGCTAAATTTAAATTTTCTCTACTAGCACGAAAAAAGGGCATCCATCTTTTTATAAAAAGCAGGGACAATTCAATGCTCCATATGCCAGATAGTGCCCATTCAACTTCCTCATGGGTTTGAAATACGAAAGTGAACCATCCTCGTTCCAAATCCATCACAGAAGTAGGGTATTTCAAGTGTGTTGACCAATTCTTATCCACCCATGTCATTAGTGACTTCATGCTAAACCTCCACCCCCACCCCCACCCCTGAGCTCTGCCAACAATCACCACATTAACCATCTCTGTCGCTTTAGACAAAGTTATGTCTTCTCCTAACACCAATTTCGCAGGCTTCCCTTTAGACTTTACACAATTATTCTTTGGGGGATTTTTTGAACTTGTGGAAAGGAACGAATCGTTTAAAGGATGGGGGTTATTCTTGAATCTACTCATCGCGTAAAGGAGACCTTGCTCGTCAACCTTTGAAATGAACCCTACTCCTCCACTCAATTTCCGCACTCCGATAAAAGGCCTGATAAAATCTGAGGGACAAGGTTCAAAGTTTAAAAGAGTGATATCCCAAGTTACCCAACAATATTTTCTTCTTAAATATTTCTCAAGGGTTCCCAACACCTCATATTCACCACCTTTATTCACTCCAGGTTGCAGATATCCCCTTGCGATTGCTCCTTTCGGGTAGCTTACAGATGTGGCACCATGGAAGACAAAAGAGTTCGACATCGATTTTGGAATTCTCATAAAAACATGAGCAAAGATTTCCCAACAATTTGGTTGCATGTCATTACTATGATTGGACCTTTGAGGCATCCCCGTCACCGAATTCCTATCATTTTATGGATCGATCAAAGAGCATCCATGGGTTTGCATGTGTCTCAAAGTATGCACCTCTGGGCCTAGAGGTGGAACTTGAAAGAGCTAGCCTTTTCCCATTGGCTCTTAGAAATAATCATAGGACAAAGTGTATGTACCCGCCTGAGGAAAACCSAATGTCTTCCTCGCATACCGATCTTYGTGCCTCATCCTCCAATAAGTCTAACACCCTCTAGGAGCGGTCTATCTTTATGGKTTGAGTAGAATGGATATCGGTGAAGCCCATATATTTATCCTTTCCAATTGGTTTGGAGAATAGTCTAGGAGTTCTTCCTCCATATCCGCARAAACCCTAACTTAAAGAATTATATCGTTGAGTTTTGCACTCCTAACCTTCGTGCCTTAGTAAAGAAACTCGCCATCGAACTGCAGAGCCCCCCTATGTAATTTTTCTCAAAGTATATTTTATTTAAAAAAAATGATTAGGAGATTAGTATGTAGAGTTAGAGAGAGATAGGGAGAGAGAGGTCTATAGATAATCATTGCAAAGGAGAAAATTCATTTGTCATAATTAAAGTAGCAATATGAAAAGCCTTTGTTCATATTGAATCTACAAAACAAAAGTTGATATCGGACTTACAAAATAACAAAGTGGCTTCGATTCAAAACTATCAAGTTTAATCAAATACAAAGATTAAAACGATTTGCATAGAAAATGTATTGAGAAACAAATAAGAGATATAAAACTTTACTACCCGTTACTCAACATCCTTGGTAACTTTAAGCAATTTATGCATGACATATTTCATTTATTTCATACACACACACACATATCCTTCAATGTGCATAGGTGGTTAACAAGAGAAGTTGTTGTATTGCCACCCAAGTTCAAATTCCACTTGTGACATGTTTATCTCTAGTGCATCAATTGGGGATGACAAGGTACCATTAATCACACTCTTTCTTAAGTTCTTGAGGGTAGGACACGATGTTTCCAAACATTTTTCCAATTGGGTCTAGCTTGGGTGGTTAAGTGGAGAAGTTGTTATTCTCCCCACCCATGTTCAAATCCTGCTTTGTTGTGTATTCCCATCATGGATAGATTGGGGCTAACAATGTACCAACCATATCACTCTCACCAAGTGTTTGAGGCTGGGACAAGATGTTTCCAAACATTTTAGTCAATTGGGTAAAGCTTGGGTGGTTAAGAGGAGAAGTTGTTATCTTTCCCACCTAACCTCAAATCCTGCTTATGACATGTTTTTCCCTCATGGGTTGATTGGGGTTGGAAAGGTACCAACAACATCACTCTTGCTTACGTGCTTGAGGATGGGATGAGATGTTTCCAAACATTTTAGCCTAAGGAGTTAGCTCAAGTGATTGTCACCAATGTCACTAGGCATTTTATTTGTTCCTTGTCGGCATGTGCCTAGTTAGAATCCCCCTAAGTTAGATATACTAATCTACATCGACAAATTTACTAGTGATGTTATCCACAATTGTGGGGAAGCATCCCTTGGGTTTCCTTAGAAAAAAACATATCCTTCGAGGYGCTAAGTCTAGTGAGTTAGCCCAAATGATTTGAATAGATTGTTTCAAAGGGGAGTTCGTCATGAGGTCTCATGTTCAAATCTAGCTAAGGTTAAAAACRAATGAGTCCCATTGGATTACTAGTTGTTATTATGKCTGGAAGTGGAATTTTCCTCCATCTGGATATTCCAGAGAAGAGGGGGGATCCCACGAAGTTTTCCTTCGAAAAAAGAAAATCCTTCGAGGTGACAATAGTAAAAATTGAGAAATTAATAAGTAGTTATTTACACAACAGATTCGTAGTACAACACAATTCAAGGAATAGAGCCAACATTTATTATTATTAGTTCAACAATAATAACTTTTTACTAAGAACTACCATTTTACAATCTAGTAGGGATGTTTTGAAAGGTCTCCCCTAGTGATACTTATTTTAAAAATCTTAATATTTTAATCATTGTATGGTTGAAGCTAGCCTTGCCCTACTCAAGTTGAACTGGAACTGAGGTGGGATCGACCACCTAGGTGCAATATAGTCCCATTAACTGTGATAATATTAGTTCATACTACGACTTATGTTGTAATGAACATAATTAACAAGTAGTTTATGGTGTTTGATCACAATGAGTGGTGATCTCCCGTAATCATAAACTTGACCAACTGGACGCAATTAGGATTGAATAAGTGGATTAACGCTACCAAAGTGTGTTGAAGAAAATTGCACAGTTATGATACTTAAGTGATTAAGTGTTACATGAAACTCAAACCAAAACATACAAGGACATAGACAAACAACATAGCCAAAAGAGATATTGCAAATCAAAACAAATACTAGCTCAAATTTATATCTATTTTTGATACAAAATAATGATCTACAAGAGTGGCATGGATCAAAGCAATGTAAGGAATCAATGTGACTCTAAACCATGAAAGTAGTTGTAGCATAGTTCAATCATGTAACCCCAAAAATATAAAGTCATGTAACTACATAAGAAGTCTTCCCCTTCATCTTTTCTCTTGAACAACTAATTTCCGATGTTCAAGCAGCTAGATAGAGTGATTTTTATCTTGATCATACTAAGGGTTGAGGGGGTTCACACAACCATTGAAGGGGCCTATTAAGAAATGGTCCTTAGGATGAGGCTATAGGAATCTAAAGATAAACTTGGTTGTTTCATCTTTAATGACTTTTTCCATTGAGTGCAACCAAAAGCAAATCCATTTTACTAAACTTTTTCTAGGTTTTATGAAAATAAAAAATCCACTTTGCATATCAATGAAGAAAAGTGAGGCTTTAAACTGAAAAAGAAACCAACTTCACTCTCAATATGCATAAACATCATAGTTCAAATTAACCAATAAAGATGTTTCTACATAAATCATGGCTAGGAAGAGGAAGAAGAGATGGCATAAATTCATGATATTTCTATGATGACTAACTTCAATCATTTACATGTGGAGTGTTTACATGTATATAAGAGAATGGATAGAATATGGCATCAATTTGATGGTTATAAAGTTAGACTATGGAATAAAAAACTCCTAATATTTCTAGAAACCCATCCGTTAAAGTGGTATTGGAGTGGACCAAATCAACTTTTATTGTTAAAGATCATGGGTACATTGACCAAGTCAACTAAGATATTTTCATGACGATGCCAAGGAATATAGAGCCGAGTTGTCATGTTATTATGCATGTTGATTATTGGTGATGCCACATGGATGATTTTTTGAAGGGGAATGTGTCATAATAAAGATCAAGCATGTATCCCAGTTCAAGTGGTTGTGATGAGAAAAAAAAGGTATGTCGTGTAAATTATAAGTACTCAACTAGTCGAGTTGAGGGTTGAGGAAGGCCTATTGTGATCCAATGTCATATCTTTGTARAGATAAGGAGTCTACCCCAAAGTAGCAATGGACCCTAGTACATCGAAGGTAGAAATGATAGTCCTCTAGGCAATGRAATTAGATKTTAATGCAAAAAAACCAAAGCATTATCAATCGACTAAGAGGAATTTTTGTTGCACTTGCTCAAGTGTGAAATGATGACCTCACACATGGAATTCACGTACTTTGAGAATTCAAATAGAGTTTTTTATCCTTATCGYGAGTAAATGATTTGTTAATTGGTTGTWTTGTCCTTTATGTTTGCTTGTTTTGGACTAGTTAGGAAATTTACCAACCAATCCTAAGGAATCTCGTTGTGGAGCAAACTTTACAAACTAAATGGGAATCAAATACTTGCCCTTTTGTCACAACGAGTTGTAKAAAAGGACATTAACAAATGCAAATCCTATATGTAACAAAATCCATGTAAAAAGTAACAAAGATAAGTTTATAAACAAGAAAAAATTCACGGGAATGAAAACTCCATAACCTTATTTACATCAAAAGTTACAACAAAGCTTAGCAATTACAAAGTTATAAGCATTGCTAGGTCACAACACAACTAAACTATAAACATTCAACCTTCAAGTCTTATGAGAGATAATGTTTCCTATAAACAAAATATGTGATAAGCGATAATAACTACATCATACCATAACAAATTGGTAACTAGAGCAACTTGTTGAACCCAAGAGTGAGTGGCACTATCCAAAACCCTATTGTAGTTCTTGTCCTCCTTAAATATTGAACCTCAACAAGAATTGGCTATGGTAGTTCAACTTCCTATAATTGTCAACTGGTTACCATTGATTCTCCTAAGTTGTTATAATCGATGAACATGGTTTAGGGTCAATGTAAATTGGTTGAATCTCTTCAACTTTCTATGACTAATATGACAACAATGTCGATGGAAACTTGCATTGACATGGTTGGTAAAGGCTTTCACAATGTCTACATGCTTTTTCCACAATGGTGGACATGTCATTGATGAATCCCATGTCATTGTTGATGAACCTTTCATGGATGAGTTTAGCATTGATAAAACATTGTTGAACCTAATCCAATGTGGCTTCTTCCATTGATCGATCTCCTTCAGTCTTCCTTCATCAATCTCCATCGTGTTCATATTCCTTTGGTTTTACTTGATCCAACTTGGACCAATCCTTTTTCCATGGGACATAACCATTTTCCCAAGGTTGGTTGAACGATGTTATTTGATAGATCATACCTCTCCATTGGGAGGTTGATGATCCCTATAAACTTCAAATGTTTTTAAGTCCATAAATAATTGTTGAGCTTGTTGCTTACTATACTACTACACTATTTGGGAAACTTGACTTTTTTCTGAACTCTGTATAATCTTGGATCACCCTTTAAATTCCTTTTTAACTTGCTATCATAAAGTCAATATCCATCCAACACTACTTGTTGGTCCAGAAACAATTCATCCATGGCACGTTCAATCGAATATATTCCTTGATCAACTTCTAGCATCGACGTTTCAAACAAATTCAACAAATTAGCATTCATCATCAAATAAAAACACATGTAAGATAACAACTTGAGTTAGAATGCTTTCCTAGCCACTTGCTTCAAAATATTGAATGGTTCACACCTAACGGCCTTATGATTCTTATTTGATACCTTGAACCTTTCTTTGGATAAGTGAAACCATACCAAATCACTGACTTTGAAAGCATGATCTTACCTATGTCGATCATGTCTCTTCTCACATTTCATTGGAGATTCCTTCAAAACCTTTTTCACTTATTCATGAATCTTGTCAATCCCTTCAATAAATATGTTGGGCTTATGTAATGTCCCCTTCTACTTGACAAGGTTGTTAAAAGACTTAGTAGTCTAGTCACCCCGCTAGACTATAGTTTCATAAGGAAAAATGGGATAAGAGGCACAAAAGTGGTCACTAAGGAGTAAAAGGTTATATTATTAAAGTGACTTTGATTAAACAACAAAAAAAGTTAATTGTCTTAGAGGAGGAAGTGAAGTAATACTTTAGAAGTCAATAAAGTAACTTAAGTGAAAATTAGAAGATGGAGGTATAAAAGAGAGAGGAGGGCGCCCCACTCATCATTCATGTCATTTTCTCTCATTTTCTTCTTGAGCTATGCAACTTACGTTTTGAGGGTTTTGAGTAAACAAACCCTAGAGATAAGCAAGGAGGTGAAATAATCCTCCGTTATTGATCCAAGCTTGGTCAAAGTGGTGAAAGATCCCACCCTCACTATTCTATTCATTCCTAGATCAGTTCCAGCAATGGGCTGAGAAGAGAGGATGCAGATCTGGATGATTTCTATAGGCAGGGCACACTGTTGATGAAGGGAGAGTTTGATTTGGATTGTGGAGGGGAGGTTTGAGTCCAAACTTGTTTTAGAAGGGGTTTCCAACCCTAGATCACCTTTTCTCATCTATTTTGGAGGGGTTTCTTCTACATAATTATTTATTGTGGCACTTGGGCAAATTTCCGAAGAGGGGCACACTCTTCCTTGGATATTCAGTGAGTTGGAGAGCTAAATATATTATTTTAGCTAAGGGATCTCTTCATATGAGTTCTACATCTACAGATCTATAGTTTGACAACCTTCTACAAGGGTTTGGGGGCTTTATTTGAGGAAGCCAAATTTTCTAGGGTTGATACAACCAGTTGGGGCAAAACTCAACTAGATTTGGAGGTGCCAAAGCTTAAAGGGAAAGAAATTGATCTTTCCCACTTGCATGCAACCATTGGGAGTCTAGGAAGCCTCATTCCTACTTATTGCAGGGTATTTTGGAAGAGTATCCAATCACAACACTTGTAACTTTCATATCTCTCCCAGATTTGTGTATCTCTTGTATGGAGGTTAACATATATATTAAATAAAGGCGAGATTCATTGTTTTGTGGCTACTTTATTGTGTTACTCTACTTGTATCTTGTTTATATTCTATTATTGTTCCATTTCTATCATTTCTATGCTGCAAAATCTTTAAAATCCACTCCATGTGCAAATCTGAGAAACAATCTGCAAAACATTAAACAAAAACACTTCAACAAGAAAGTCTTAGACTTAAGTTCCAGGAAATTATGCTTGGGAACATTACAACTTAGCATGTTCATATCACTCATGCATGCTACCTATTCTCATCATTGTATAAGTCAAATAAAATATTATTACTACTAGGAAATAAACTTTTAGCAGAGGTTTTTTGTGGAAGTGATTTTTAAAGGATCTTATTTGTTGTGAATTTTCAATGGAGACTTAGCATAGATGGTGGGTGGAATTTTTCATGAATGTCGACCTTTGATGCACCATATCCTCATCAACATACTAGTGGGATTCACTCATTGGCACATTGGTGCTCCAAGACACACACACACACACACACACACACACACTGGAGGAATAAGACATGAATGCCATCTTTTGTATGCTAATGCTCTTCATGGAAACATACACATTTCCAATGAAAGTTCACTTAAAAAAAAACATATCAATGCTTTTGTGTTCATATGACNTATCCTCATCAACATACTAGTGGGATTCACTCATTGGCACATTGGTGCTCCAAGACACACACACACACACACACACACTGGAGGAATAAGACATGAATGCCATCTTTTGTATGCTAATGCTCTTCATGGAAACATACACATTTCCAATGAAAGTTCACTTAAAAAAAAACATATCAATGCTTTTGTGTTCATATGACACACCATAAATTTTGCTTTGCAACACTTAAATCACATGACACTAACTTCATTTATTGTCCATTTTTCATATGACACTCCTAATGTTTCCTAGCACATTGTTATACTTTTTAATAGTGTGATTTGTGCAAAACTTGTCATTCTTTGGTGTCCACCACCAAGCATCTTGGTAGTTCTCCACATTAATTAAAACACACTAGTTCAAAAATCCAACACACACATTCAATATCATATATTGCTCCTATTATTTTATGCCACAATATATTTCTTTTAAAAGACCAATTTTGAATAAGAACACATTTTTCCAAACATTGTGTATCTAATAACAATGCACAACTGCATCAATAACATAAGTCAACCATCTCGAATATAAAAGTAAAAAGAAAGAATTTTATTTTTTACTTTGTCAGTGCATTACACAACCTGTGCTCCATTCCTCCTCTGTATCACTAGTAGGCCTTCTTAAGTTTAATCATCCCACCTCCCTTACTAATCTCTCATTATCCATTAAGCATTGACATATAATATCCATGGAGTTTAGGGTTTTAATTCATCCCAAAAGCCTCGTTTTCAATTTATTTTCCATTCGGTGACATGGATCCTTACGAGAAATCACTAATCCATGTAACCCTTTATAAAGTGTCATGTTTAATCATTTTTGGTTTAGTTTTTTTGTGTTTTGTGTTAGTGCACTATTCTTTAGTGTGTATATTTTGTTG
>SNQJ01S0059616.1:28106-67186 GCA_010110895.2 Picea sitchensis | reverse complement strand
TTGCTCGAAAAATTCATCAAACTCAAGGTTTTCAATGCTCTACACGTCTTCTTTAGGTAAGGACAAGATTTTGTCTAGGTAGTAGAACAAGTCTGACGCTTTCTCTCTAGTCCTGCGCAGAATCTTCTCGGGGTCGTACACAGTCTCTATAGGGTTTGGGTCAAGATTTTCTCTAGTATAGATCATCTTCAGAGCTAGGGTTCTTGAACTGCATTACTTGGATCTATTGGTATTTTGGATTGGAGACGTTAGGGTAAGGGTTTTAACCGGTACGGATGTTTTTCCCTATGTTACCCTTAGGGATCAAACTGCAACGTTAGTCATTATCCCAAGGAAAATATAGTCAATTTCATCCCCGACAACAACGCCATAATGTTAGCACTCTGTAAATATGTTCGACTGATAAACAGACCATGAAGGTAACTTTTTCAACTAACGTTGAGACCCGAAACTAGCCTTTCGGATATGGAGAGGGCTCTCTTGGGAGGCACGGTCTCCATGCAAGATATGGCTTTGAAATGAGTCACTATATTTAACACCTTTGATATAATGGGTTCTGGTTATATTGGCGCAAGAAAGTAAGACATGGGCTATGTCGTTGATTCAAGGAAATGATAGAGACAAATGACTCGGTGACTGGACTTGAGAGGATAAGGCTAAGCGAGTAATAGTCTTCATTGTAGAATCGTAATGTATGGTGGGGGGAGAAAAAATAGGAAGTAACTCAGAGCACCGTTGTGGGAAAATTCAGAGTCAGCTTTGAGAAGAAAATGTTTTGTCTAAGTGGTGCGAACAAGGGGCGTTGCACAGTGAATCCATAGGTTTGAAAATTTGTTCTGAAATAGACAGAAAAATATATGAATAAAGATGACAGGAAGCACATACGCAAAGAAAGAGGCACAATACATCCAACTACTACAATTAGAATCTTTTCATCAAGTTGCAGGACCTTTGCATTAAATTTCGATCAAAAACTCAAATTACATACAATAGTTATCGTCCACCAAATTTTTCCAACCAACCAAGCTTCCATCGAAAAGATGAAATATATCAATGAGGGCGCCACTTGGGATACCCTATTTTCTAACTGCTAGCTCTAAAAACTAGGAAACTGAGTAGTATGTGTTAGAGACTCTTTGTATGACGCTTTCCAAAAATAGACAATAATCACATATGTTTACACATGATTGTTCGAAAATTTTCCATGAGGATATGATCATCAGTCAGGTCTCGATATAAGGAAAATATGTGTCATTTTTTCCCTTCAATTCGATGTCTTCCAGGAACTAGTTATCTTCTATAACGGCTTTGGTTTCTATCGCGCGCTCATTTGCTGGGAGAAATGTGCATGACAAGTGGTTGTTTGATTATCATGGTCATTATCAAAATGGTAGAGTTTTTAAGGGAAACGTGTCCTTCAAAATTTCCAATATTTTTCTTATGTTCGCGGATGTAGATACGAATACCAGCTAAACTTGTTTTTTATGCATGCTGGCGAGGGTCATGTGGGCTTACTTCCAAGTCACTTCATATTCCCTGGAATTTTTTGCATGCCTTTCCTCTAACAGCCTCAGTGTTCCTTGCAGTTGTACAATGGTTTCTTGTGCCTCTTTGAGTTGTCTTTATATCCATGTCATGTTCCCTTCATGACCTTGCATTGCTGACGCTTCCATAGTCTTTGTTGCTAGTTTCTGCCTCAACTCCATGTTTTCCTGGTAGAGTTCAGTGATAGCTAGATTTTCCTAATTTAATTGTTGAGATGGCTCTTGATCATTCGTTCCCATGGTATCCATTTCCATTTTTCTTCTCTTGATTTTGTGTTTCGATCCTCTAGCAGGCTCTAGCCGGATGGCACGCATGAGTAGTTCTTCGGCCACCGATCTGGCATGCAGCTCTTCTAAAAATCAGGCTTCCCTAGCTTCCTTGTTCTTCCTTGGCCTTCACCTTCTCCGAGGTATTTGTTGTTGGGGAGACAGGGCTTCTACTATCTTTCCTCCCTACACAAGTCCTTTTTCTTTAGGTTCCATGTAGTTTGATTTGATCACCTCTGTGGGCAAAGGAATAACCCATTTTGCATCCTTGGGAATGCCTGTTCCAGGTGAGAATGACTCACAGTCATTTTGGGGCTCGGACTTGCCAATTTTGTTGCTTTGTGCACCTTTCCTTATGCTTTGGTAGGTCACCATGGCATGACCAATATGTATACTGCATGCGGTGTATCCAAAAAATGCACAGGGACAAAATTTTGATCCACCTAGACTAGCAAGGGGAATTGCAGACAGAGTGCGGACCTGGTTTAATGACTAAAATGGGTGTCGATCATCTAAAATTTATAATGAGTTGGGAAGAAGGAGGAATCGTTTCGGAGAACAGAGAATTCATGGTGACGGGTTGTTTTGAATCAAACCGCATATATTCAATAACACATCCCTGCGTACAAGGTACAAATGATAAGGTTTGTAGGGGGTGCGTGATGCGAACACTGTTATTTTTCGCTCCTTCACCCCTCATGATGAACTAATAATAGCCACAACACTTGCCGAAATGACTTCCATTAACTTCTTGACTCGACCTAGGGCACGTAGAGACTAACTTTGACAAGACCTGACTCTCTAGGAAGGACATGCTCGTACTATTTACATATGCTTCCAATCTGACACCCCTTCCCATTTCCAAGGGCCAACCAACCATTCATTGATTTAGACCTTTTCCTTTTTAACGTACCCGACTTCACATGTTTGGACACATGGTTCACAACGTGACTGAAAACTGACTCTAAATGGAAATAAAAATGGTGCCGTTAACACTCAACATCTACGGAGGAACCGGGGAGATGAGGCGGTGAGAGGAGAAGCTGAGGTAGTCCTACAAAATGTGCATGGAAACCTATCTCATTTGAATCATAGGATTCCCATGGTTCATGTAGAGGATATGTCGGAAGCCATGCAGCGACAAGTGATTGGTGTGCCTAGATCTTGGGTACGAATCTTTTGGTGTCTCTCAAACGTCGTAGTTTCTTACCATGACACACATCTGGAGCCATATCCGTAGATGTCATGGATATTGTAGTAGTGAATGTATATGTGTATTGAGGGTATTAACCCCAATTTTGTACTATAAACACCATATTTTTTGAAATATATATAAAAAAGGGATCTTCGTCTTTACTTATATTTTACAATGTGTACATTGATGAGATGGTTTTCTTTGCTTTAGTTATGTGACAAATACCAATATAAAATGAAATTAGCATAAGAATCAGATACATGATTAGAACTCCTAGGAATGTGATAATAAGTAATAAAATCAAACTGTCATTCTAAAAAACATAATTGTAGGAATCGTAGGAGTAAAGTAGAATCATGCATGTAGTAACTTTCATTTAACAGGAATACTACTAACTGGGGATCTAGACAAACTTCTAAAGAGATAATACCATGTGAGATAGCATTTTACAAAAGTTATATAATGATGCTATATTTGGACACATTAATACACCACCTGAAGACACGAATAGACCCTCGGGTGAGTAAACCACCCAAGCGGCAGAAGCCAAGTTCCGTGTATGATGACTAGGTCCTTCTATGAATCCTAGGTAGACCAAAGACTCCCTTGAAATCTACCAACCAAGGGAAAACTCGATAAGCAAGTTGAAGATGAAAAGAAAGGGAAAAGATATATACACTAAATTAGTATACAAATAATTCTGCCCAAGCTTGGGGCTCAAGCATAATATATTTTCAAGTAGATCCCATTTCTGGGATCGGATAACATATTCACTTCATAATATTCTAACTCATAGGCTCCTTTTTCTATAACAAGTCACACGATATAAGGACCGTGCCACATGGGTTTAAAATTGTGTGCCCCCAATGGTTCTTTGGATTGATCATACAAGAGGACCAAGTCACCCTCAATGTACAACTGAGGACAGACAAACTTATCATACTGGACCTTGACACGTATTTTGTTCGCCTCGATAGGCATAGAGGCGTCTTGACGCTGCTCGTCAAGACTCTCTAGGTTTACCAGGCATCACTCGAGATCAAAAGTGTCAGGTAGGAGTGTGACTACCAACTTAAGAGAAGGTATTTCACATTCAATAGGTAATATCGACTCCACACTGTGTACTAACTAGAAAGGGGAAAATTCGTTGGCAGTCTTAACTAAGTTTTGGTATGCCCAGAGTGCRGGATATAGCATAATGTGCCAATCAGACTTACTCTGGCTGGTAGTTTTTTTCAAAATGTTCTTGAGAGACTTGTTGATGGCCTCTACTTTTCCATTTTCCCAGGGTTAATAAGTGTTATAGTGGGAAAACCCCTCTACGGACTACACCAGGGTTCTAAAATGTAGGCAGAGCTAACCGTCTAAATTCTCCTACTTTTTATCGACTATCCCTACATTACCCCACAATCATACATAAAAGACAAAGTAGAGGGATTCGGTAGGCATACCTTAAAATCGGTGTCCGATGTCGATCCCTTTGCGCTTAGTTGTTTCCTAACTGCAAGTCTCCTCCCAAGGATGACGTACATTCACCAAAAGATAAACAAGAAACTACAAGCATGCATTCTACATATGGATTAGTGGGTTAGACATCATAAACTAGAATTGTAAACAAATCATAGAAATTTAAGACGTCATTTGGCGGGACCGAAAAAGTACTTCTTTATATTAATCTCACAAAAGTCACTTACAATATGAAACTGACACTGCTCCTTAAACTTGGTCCTGGGATCCTCTTCACAATGCACCAACTGCTTACACATCTCCTTCTCCTCTTCAGTTCTCTCTAGGGAAATGGAAAGGGCTTGCAATGGAGGAAAAGGGAATTTTGGCTCAAACTCACAATGTGGTTGCCAAATATTGGGGAAAAGGGGGAATACGGAAATGGGTAGATTTTATATGCTCTTGTGCTTCTCTTTGAAATGGGACCCAAACCCCTTATTTTATAGGCTAGAAGAGATAGTAACGGTTGGGGTGACTGGCTATGGGCAGTCAAACGATTATGTAACGACCCGGAAACTCGTATCCCTTTGCAATTTTCATTTTTTCCAATATTTTGTGAGTGTATGAGGGCTGTAGTGGTGCAGCAAGCGTGTGTACGCGGGCAATAGTGGGGCAGGGCGCGTATACCTTCAAAACAATGGTTTTTAGAAGAGCTTGTTCAGGGATGGCTTGGAAAAGATAGCAAGTTAGATGGTCTGATGCCAGGTATGCATTTCTAGTGCAATTTAGGGTTATAACAGATGCCCCCTAATGTGTGAGGTCAAAATAGCATCTGATGGTCGAAATACATTACAAATATTCACTGATGTACGAAGCGAGTGATCCTAGGAACCAGAGTTCAAGAGGTACCATCTGCAAAATAACAATTTGTCTCACCGAGGTGGGCATACCCATGCTCAGGATGAAAGAAAATCATGGATGCCAATCAAATACATTGCATATCCATGTCATATAACTATATAAAGTGTAGTTGTGAGCAGTACACAGTGGATCTACAACTCAAAATCAAAAAATATACATGTATCCATCTTTAAGAATCCAATGACATCTGATGGTTGGAGATGAGGACTTCAAAGCTCAAGCAACAACTTCAAAATCTTCAAAACTTAGGTAGGAGTGTAATATCAGTGTATGACTTCACTACCCAGAGGTCTTTGATGGCTCATCAGGAAGAGACAAGAGGATCTTGGTGATCAGTGCAGAGAACTTCATTGATTTTGAACAAGGACTTGATTGGTCTTTCGGGGTGGTCGGGCATGAGGAAAAAAGACAAATTGTAGAAGGGCCAACTCAAGCTTAGTAAGAATTCCCTTGGATGAAAGTATGACAAAAGATGAGACTCAAGAAGCATGGCATTAACATAAGCTCACGGTGCAGGAGGCAATGTGAACTCTCCATATGTTTGGAAGGGTAACCAAATGGAGGAGGACATAGCTCTATGCAGCAAGAATATCTTCCTAAGGTCATATTGAATCCTAGAGCTTGACGAACAAACAAAAGGATGTGCTTTGTCCAAGGGAGACTCATCATTCTGTCAACAAAAAGAAAATACTTTTCCCTTCCTCTTTTGGGGGTATATTTGATTTTTTTGTCTTTTTCAATAATCTTGGAAAGTTTGAAAAAGAATGAAATAATGTTATATTACAAAGGAGGAATGAGTGTCACGGACATACTAGTTCTAGGTGCAAGGGACACATTGATGCTCAGAGCAAGGGGACATATGTAGGAAAAGGACACTTGTAAAAATCCTCCATGTGTCAAGGTGTCAAGACGTAGAGTCAAAGTGCTAAAAGCCTTGCGTATAAGGCATGCTTTAGATGGTTCAGTTGAGAGAAACATGGAGCTGACATTAGTCCAAAGACGTAGGAATGCATATGTGATTGATAAGACACAATGATAATGTCCTTCGATGTAATTTTAACGAGCCTAGAGAAGGTAAGCTCGACGGTTTTTCATTTTTAGAGAGTCTGAAAAAACGTAAAAGGAGACTCCACAAGGGTACCTTTTTCGAAAGTAGTCTAGTCGATTCAAAAAAGGGGGAAAATAGCATCGAACAGACATTTATTCAAAACCATTTTAATGAGTGTGACAAACACAAGATCACTCGACAATCTATTCATATTTAAGGAGTCTGAAAAGAGATTAACTATAGACTCCATAAGGGATGTTCTTCTGGACCAATTTAACGAGTGTGAAGAAACAAGGTCACTCAGCCATCTTTTCAATTTTAGGGAATCTAAAAAGAGCTTAAATATGGACTCCGTGGGGGTTCCTTTTTCGTAAATTTAGTCCCTCAAACCCGAAAAAGGGTTAAATTTATACCTGAGAATACTCTTCTAGAGAACCGAAGCTAGTAGAGTATACCTTTATTCGTACATTTGACCATCCAGACTGAAAAAGGGGTAAACTACTGCTGAACAGGCGTGCCTTCGAATTTTAGTTTGGCGAGCGTGAAGAGCAACAAGATCGCTCAGCCATATTTTCATATTTAGAGGGTCTGAAAAGGACTTAAAAGAAGACTCGTTGTGTTTTTGGGAGTCCCGAGGGTGAGTTCAAGAGTGATAATGAATCATGCAAATGAGGCTCAAACTTGTGATCAGGAAAAACTAATAAGGACTCTCGAGCCTATAGTCATTAGTGACGCCATGGACACCAAAATGCAACTAGGATCTACCTAGGGCATCCATGTGAAGGTAGGATCTACCACTAAATTATGACACTTCTAGAGAAGGATTGAGGGTTCCGTGTTGCAATTCAGTGGGATCGATCCTATGGCAAAGCGAAAAAGACAACAATATGCAAAAAGTGGAGGTGGAATCCTAACTTAGATGCAAAAAGATGAAAAAATGAATTTTTACCAAAAGACCTTTGTTTTTTGTTTTTTAAAAGACCCAACTCTTAAAAAAATTCCCAATACCCAAAGTAACATGTAATGTACCATCCCCTAAGAAACTCAAGAACCATACTAGATTTTCAAGTTAGAAAAAATGACAAAAGGGTCCAAAAATGAAAAAAAGGAGCCAAAAAGTCTATAAATAGAAGCTGGAAAATCATTATCACTATTGTAAGATGAGAATTGACAAAAAGGTCAAAAAACACCCATTTTCCAAAAGAGTTGATTCTGAGAGCTTCAGTGGATGAAACGAACTTCTGCTTGGACCAAGTAAGTACAAACTAGCCTCTCTTACATTTCCATTCTTCATTTTTGCATTTTTTTTTTTTTTTGGGGGGGGAACTGACCTTTAAAGAGGTCATCCCTGAGTGTACGTGGGTTGTCCAAGCATACCTTGTGTGTACACGCGGGCAAAATATAATTTTCTTGCGTGCACACATGACTATCCCCAAGACAGCCCGCGTACACCCTCAAATAAGTGGGAAAAAATGAAAATGCAAGAGTTAACTCTCCATACATTTGTCATTTTGAAGGATGTATGCTCATTGGAGAGAGAGGGATGATGAGGACATTGATTTTTTGGTCTCATAGGACCCTGTTGCTATCGTTGTTTTTTCACAATGCGAGTTGTTAAAGTTCTTCCAGTGTCTGTTTATGAGGGCACAACCCAGGTTGTTGAATGCATTGATAGATTACTGGCATCCTGACATAGAGTCATTCATGCTCGAGGGGTATTTGTTGACTCCAAAAACTGAAGATATTTACTTCCTGACTGGTCTCTCATGGAGAGGGGAGCAAGTCAACTTGTGTATTTCCCCCCGGGCCTCACAACATTGAGGATTTGATTGGACTCCATTGTGAGGCTGGTACTGAGAAAGTAGGTTCTCATGTGCCTATACATAAGATCAGAAACCTATCACTCAAAGTGATAGTTCTACTCATTGGGCAGATCACTGAATCTGTTGCTTTGCATCAAGCTTCCCGGGCGCACATGCATTGTGTGGTACAGTGCTGAAATGCATGGATTTTTGACTGGAGTACCACCATGTTGGATTTCATGAAGAGACAACTAACAGAGTGTCATATATAGGAGCACCGAAACTTTAGGCTTGGTAATTTTTTGTGTTCCTTTTTCTTCRAGAGGGTACCCAATCTTAGTCCTCGAGAGACTATATGAGGGCACAAGACCTCTCTCTTGGGGCTATGCAGATGGGTGGCGTTGTTGCCACGACAGGGGGGAGGGAGGACCATCGAGGCCTTCGATGATAAATGTTTTTACTGGTGGTCTCGGAAGATTCCGGCTATAGAGGACTACCCCTATGCCAGGATCAAGTTTTCTAGAGATCCTGACATGCCTGTACCTCCCAGAGCAGAGCGAGTAGAGCTAGGTAAGTTTTTTTTTCAAATTTATTAATTTTTATGTCTTTTTATATATATCATTTTTTGTATACCAGAGTATCTGACACTTACATATTTGTTATGTATATATGTGGAACCAGTGCATCCAACAGCCTTCTCGAGGACTAGGTGGCATCCTCGACCAGAGGCAGGACCAGCTGCAGCTACCAGACCAGCAACAGTAGCAGGGGGGCCTCTAGTTGAAGAGGCTGAGAGAGTATTGAGACAGTTAGAGAGGAACCTCACCGTGCTCACTTGTACAGTCCCTATGGCGGAGATCGAAGATCTCCCACCATCAATGCAACCTCATGTACAGACCTGGGTCTAGCTCTTCCGACGTTTGGAAAATGATGTTGTTCACTATGGCAGGGCCAACAGGCCCCGCCCTTAACTAGGCTAGACTACTTATGTGCCAAAAGCACTTTTTGTATATTTTTGAGGGCATAATCCCCGTGACTCTTACTAGACATATTTTTGAGGCGCTTGTGCCCACCCTTGTACTCTAATATTTTTGATATATATGTGTGTGTATTTACAAATTATTCTCCATTTTTCATTGATTATATGCATGACCACATGATCCAATGATCAATACATTAATGCATACATACATCTATGCATCATATATCAATGACAACACATCGATCCATATTCATCTATGCATGACAACATCTATGTATCATATATTAATAACAACACATTGATCCATCTACATCTATGCATGACTTCATTTATCAATGACTTCACTTGATATCCATTCATTTACAATAGTGAAAATAGATACTTCATCAATATACTATGAAAAGACATTGTTTCTAAGACATCAATCCTTTGACATCAATGACAACATGATCCAACATTTATACTTGTGATAGGTAACTCCTCTCCTTAATTTATGTCTTCTAGTTTTTTCTTGTTACAACAAATTTACCCTTTCATTAAGGACTTGTAACCAACTAGGGCCTTCTTGACCATTTCTTCGGGGCTTACAACTTCACAAAGTCACATCTCCCTAACCGTGAGGAAATATGTGGCATTCCACATATCACCGGAAATTGCACGACAATTAAGATCTATTTATGAGTGTCTTTCATTCATTTACTTTGTTTGTCATGTTCATAATCCTCATTCAACTTCGGGTACCAAAACCATACCATCGGGGCTTCTTCAAGGGTTGACATCAATGGAAACCAAACTATAAACAATTGGGTGATTCAAATCTGTATGATCAGGGAGACGTATCCCTATTCCATGTAGTTGCATTCCACTAAGGATTTGTTGAGTGATAAAGGGTGATGAGTCTGTGGACTTGTCATAGTTGCATTTCATGCACATATTTGCATTACAGTGAATATCTCAGAAGAGGAATTACCCATATAATCCACATGGGAAAGAGGTCGAATAAGGGTGTAAACGTGAGGCATGCCACTTAGAAAAAGTGGAAATCTAACATCCCACTAGACTAAGAGGGTTTAGGGTATCGGGTGTGCTACAGAGTGGTATCAAATAAGAGTTTAAACTTGAGGCTTGAATCAGTTTCCAAGGATGTATGAATTTTTAAGAAAATTTTATATGATAGAATTATATTCTCTATTTTTGAACGATTTAATTATGAGTAATAATAGTAGTTTTGAGAAGGAATGATAAGAAGGAGTGGAATCCTAGTTCAATATTTCCAAAGTGGATTTATTTTTTACAAGGCCAAGATATTCATGTGAATAAATGTAAAATGTAATAGGTAATAGGGTTTCACTTTTTCAACAGGTAGGATGTGTTGAAAGGAAACAAAATTGAATGGTGCAACATAGTATCAAGGACACCTCGCACTTTCGAGATGAATAATTTGATGGAAGAAAGGCTAGAGAAACCCCTCGAGATTTGGTAGCCACGGTAAGGAATCTGAAAGAATATAATGAAAGACTCATGAGAGCTCATGCTGAGTAGAAAGAGTTAAATGCATTATTTACTACAAAGTCTATCAGAGATTCAAAATCATCTGCAACAAGGTCCAGTTGTTAGCAATGCAAGACTACAACAATTAGAGAAATTGAAGATCCCTTTGGATGTCCAAAAGTGTGTATTGACACACATTAATGTGCGAATAATTTCTTCTAGGAAAAGGCATCGAGATGCTAAGAAAAGTAGAACCAGTGGAGAAACCTCCACAAATTCATATAGTGGGAAGACCACTACAGAGTAATTGTACATCACTCACACTAGTTCAAGTGTTCCCAAGAAGAAGAAGAGACACCCATAGAGTTCTCTGATAGAATATTTCAAGAAGGATAAGCACCTACTTTTGATGGAGAAATAAATAAAGGAGAAAATTTTAAGCTTGGCTCGTGGGATTAAGGAAGTATTTTCAAGTGCAAAACTACTTGGAAAATATGAAGGAAAATATTTCCATCTTAAATATGAATGGAGGAGCTTCCATATGGTGGGAGAAACTCAAATAAATTAGGGGATTTAAGGAAATCAAGTTGAACTGGAAGTAGTTCAAGAATTATTTCAGGAAGGCATATTTATCAAAGTATTGTGATGGTAAGATTAAGGAGTTCCATGAACAAAATTTTGGGAAACTTACCATGGATGTTTATGACAAGTGGTTATTAGATTTGTTGAGGTATATTCCTTACCTCGAGGATGAGAAAGAAAGAATACAACACTTCCTTAGTGTATTACCACAGTCCTATCAAGATAAGATTGAGTTTGATGAGCCTGAGACCTTGGAAGACACCATTAGGAAGGAAACATGTTTCTATGAATAATCCAAGCATATTCAAGAGCCTCTTAAAGATTGGAAGAGAAAGGAAGTGATGATGTGATGTGAAAGAGAAAGGAAGTGATGATATGATGGAAGATATTGGAAGAAAAATGAAGGATTTGAAATCAGTGGACTGGACAAACAAGAACCCCTAAACATCCTATCCTTTGGATCATATGATGTGATGATAGGAATTGAATGGTTGGTTGTCCATAAGGAAATATTGAACTACCATGACAAGACCTTAGAATGTGAATATGAAGAATCCAACATCAAGGTGTTTTAAGGAATTCAAAATCTTATATTAATAGGGAAGATATCAACACTGCATCTCAAGAAGTTCAATCGAAAAGGGTGTCCCCTATATGAAATACAAGTGCTCAATGCAACAGAGAATAAGGAGATGATGATTTAGGATCACCTAGTATTGTGGGAATTTAAAGATGTATTTCTCGAGGAGGTACCCATACTTCCTCCTAAGAAAGACCTCAATTTTTCAATAGTTATTGTATCAGGAGCAGTACTAGCATCCAAATTTCCCTACAGGATGAGTACACTAGAACTGGTAGAGTTAAAAGTACAGGTAAAGGAAATGATGGATAAAGGGTATATTAGGCCAGGTGCATTCTCGTCAGGAGCACCCACGTTGTTTGTGAATAAGGATGGTGCATTGTGGTTATGTATTGACTACCAATAGTTGAAAAACATGACCATCAAGCACAAGTACATGTTGCCCAAGATTGATGATCTTTTTTATCAGCTCAGAGGAGCTACAGTCTTTTCTAAATATGACTTGACATAAGGATATCACCAAGTGAGGATTAAGGATGAACACATACACAAGATATATTTTAGAACATTATATGAACACTATGAGTTCATGGTGGTTCCATTTGGGCTTACCAACGTACCAACCACCTTCATGTGTTTAATGAATAGTGTTCTCAACAAGTATTTGGACATGTTCGTTCTGGTATTTGTTGACAATATCCTAGTATATTCCAAGACCAAGAAAGAGAATGGGGAACACCTGAGGTTGGATTTATAGGTGTTTATAGATCATCATATATATTCTAAATACAGAAAGTGTGACTTTTTCCAGAAGGAGATCTAGTATTTATGCCACAAAATCTCAAAATAAAGAGTGGTAGTAGATCCCGAGAAGATCGAGGAAATCATGGATTTTCTAGCCCATCATAATGTAACTAAGGTAAGGTCTTTTATGGGATTAGTTGGATACTATATGAGGTTTATAAAGGGATTTTCCAAGATCATTCATCCCATTACCTCATTACAAAGAAAAGGAAATAGGTTTTTATGGTCAGTAGAGTGTGAAGCTAGCTTTTAGCAGTTGAATCATCTCTTGACCAATGCCCTTGTTTTGGATATTGTATACCCTAAGAAATATTTCCTAGTCTGCATTGATGCTTTCAAGCAAGGACTTGGTGGAGTTCTTATGCAAGAAGACCATGGGATTTTTTATGAATCAAGGAAGTTGAATGAGCATGAGCGGCGATATGTCACCCATGATTTAGAATTGGTTTGATCAGCCATGAATGAATGTTAAAAAGGCCGGGTGGATGGCACTAATTATCAAGTTTGATTTTGAGATAAAACACATAAAAGAGAAATAAAATATAGCGGTAGATGCATGCAACCGAAGTGTTCAGATAGTACACCTAATGGAAACAAGTGTAGGTGAGTCTAACATCAAGCACATAATCATAACTCTCTTGCAATAAGACAAGATTTTCATTATGATAAAATAAAGTTTGTAGCAAGAGCTAAACGTGAAGAAGTATGAATAACACCAGCTTACAAAAGATGAGCTATTTTTGTAATGTACAAAAGTATAGTAATAAAACTCGGTTGTAATGGGTTGTATGTAATGTACAAAAGTATACAACCCAGCTTACAAAAGTATAGCAATGGGTTGTATGTACCTAATTCAATAGAACTGAAACACCTCATTATGGATGAGTTCCATATGAGACCTTATGTGGGTGACCCTAGTTATCATAAAATGATAACAATAGTAAAACAATTGCATTACTATTACAAAAGTATACAACCCATCTTACAAAAGTATAGCAATGGGTTGTATGTACCTGATTCAACAGAACTGAAACACCTCATTATGAATGAGTTCCATATGAGACCTTATGTGGGCGACCCTAGTTATCATAAAATGATAATAGCAGTAAGACAATTGTATTA
Source organism: Picea sitchensis (assembly GCA_010110895.2). Lineage (NCBI taxonomy): Eukaryota > Viridiplantae > Streptophyta > Pinopsida > Pinales > Pinaceae > Picea > Picea sitchensis. The sequence continues at coordinate 53,402 of SNQJ01S0059616.1, read as the reverse complement.
CTATCCAGGAATGAAGAAAGACATTGTTGAGCATATTGCAAAGTGTTTAGAATGTCAACAGGTCAAGGTTGAACATAAAAACCATGTCGAACTATTACAACCATTTCAAATTCCAAAGTGGAAGTGGGAAACTATTTCCATGGATTTAATCATTGGTTTTCCAAGAATCGTTAAACAACATGATGCAATCATGGTAGTAGTAGATAAGATGAGCAAGGAAGCTCATTTTATTCCAATTAAATTTAATTTTAAATCCATAGACGTTGTTTTTTTTTTCATGAAGGATGTTTTCAGGTTACATGGTATTCCCAAGGCCATTATCTCAGATAGGGATGTGAAATTCACCTCAAAATTCTGGAAAAGCTTGTTTGCAGGCTTGGGAATGCAATTGGAAATCAGCATAGCTTACCATCCTCAAACCAATGGTCAGAACGAAAGGGTAAATAGAGTACTAGAAGACAGGTTCAGGATGAATTCCATCTATCAACCCAAACAGTACGAGGAATATCTACCCTGGTAGAGTTTTCCCACAACAATGGCTATCAAGAATCATTAAAGATGAGTCCCTTTGAGGCTCTATGCAACAGAAAATATAGAGTCCCAATTATTTTGGGCAATCCAATGGATAAGATCAAACTTGGACCCAAATTGTTAAGAGAAATGGAACAGGAAGTGATCAGATGTAATGAACCAAATTCTTAAAATATCATAACAGAAAAGAAGTGCACACCATGTATTGAATGTGAGCGTGGAGCACAACTCCAAGATATACAAGTTACACAATAACTCCTTAAAAAATAGGGGAACCCCCTCCAAATAACCAAATACATGCATACATCACAATCCACATCTCTCCAATAATGAATACATGATCTCTTATATATAACTATTCACACTTGCACATGAGGCCCATTTACTATATATATATATGCCCTCCCATATGTTCATATCATATGCATTTAGCCATATATATTCCTCCCTTGGGTCATAACATAGTACCCTCCCTCAAAAATCTTTGTCCTCAAATTTTTGCAATTAAAGGCTTCACATATGATGAAACCATGTATCATAACATAAGAGAAGTGCAGACCATGTATTGAATGTGAGTGTAGAGCACAACTCCAAGATAGACAAGTTACACAATAACTCCTTAAAAAATAGGGGAACCCCCTCCAAATAACCAAATACATCCATACATCACAATCCACATCTCTCCAATAATGAATACATGATCTCTTATACATAACTATTCACACTTGCACACGAGGCCCATTTACTACTAGGTTGACCCTACTATATATGCATATGATATGAACATAAGGGAGGGAATATATGGGACTAAATGTACATGTATGCCCTCCCATATATGCCCTCCCTTACATTACATGTACATTTAGTCCCATATATGCCCTCCCTTATGTTCATATCATATGCATTTAGGCCATATATATTCCTCCCTTGGGTCATAACATAGTACCCTCCTTCAAAAAACTTTGTCCTCAAAGTTTTGCAATTAAAGGCTTCACATATGATGAAACCAAGTAATATGATTTTCTTATGTTCTTGCTTTCTTCATTCCATTGTTGATGATCTATCCATCCAAAATCAATTCTTTTCGATCTTAATCCTTGGTGTCTAGCTGTTGCATAATTATATTTCCTTTGATTCTATGTATTTTTGTTGTAGGTTCTCCAATTTGTAGTGGTTGTTGGTATCTGATAATAGCTTGTTGAAGAGTGGTTTTGTGATTCCTTGTTCCATGAATATTGACAAGTATTCCATCTTCTTCCTTGATAATGTTGATATCGACCTTTTTTTCTTCCTTGAAATGTTTCTTGGTAATGAGGGTGTCGATATGGTTCCACTTTTGATGGTTTTTCTTCACTCTTCATGTGCATTTCATCTAAATTCTTTTCAGAGACAATGGAATCCCCTATATTCCTTGCTTTCTCTTTGATTGTTCTAGCCTTGGAGATAATACCATCATATTTGGCATGTACATCCTCTAGATGGAGTTCAACTTCTTCAAGTATCTCCAGGTGACCTTATTGAATCTTGTCTTCTTTCTCCTTTTGAAGCTATAATGTCACCCCATTTATCAAATGTTGATGTCCTTATTCAATTATGAATTTCATTTCTTATTTTACCTCATCGGTATTTAGGGATTCCTCAACTTTCTTGCAAATTTTCTCTTCGAGTATTTTGGTAGATTCTTCATCCAAGATCTTTTTTTCTTCTTGATTTTGACTATTCTTCTTTTCATCTTTCAATCTATTAACATCATCCAATATTTTTTTACTATGGCTCTGTAATCTAATATCTCTTATGTTAGCAATGAAAGTCACACTTTGACTACTAAAGTTTAAGCTTGGCACCCATCAATAGGTTAAAGGTAAGTTTTATGATAAGGTAGAAAATGGATGAAAACTTAGGAAAATAGTGTCAATCACATCTTACTTCACACAATATGCACCAACAAATAAGGCTCTGAATAACTTTGATCAGGGTTTTAGAAAATAGGATGAGTAGGTGGAAGACTTAATAAGAAGAATGTGAAATGCCTATCATCTACATCAAGTAGAATGACATACATATAAAGAAGAACTCTCTCAAACAAGAAAATATTATGATCAAAGAGATGAATTCTGATATATCTGTAAACAACATTACAATAGATCCTTTACTGAAACAAGCTATAAATAAGTCAAATGAATCTTTCACTGGATTGTGGTCAGAATTAGAAGACAACAAGCTGGTAGAAAAAAGAATTTATTTCTATTATCCATAGAATCTTAAGTCCAATACATAAAATAGAAGGTATTTCTGTAATACAAACAATATCAAAAGTAAGTCCCCTCTTAGACCATTTGAACCCTCTTTCAGACTTACAATAGTGTTTTTATAACCTAGACTGTCAGTGATAGCACTAAAATCGAATAACAACCTTATAATAGGATCCTTGTGCCTCAAAGTGGCGTGGAAATGGGTGGATAATATAAAACAAACAAAATGATAAAATGTCTATAGCGCCAGATCAGAGAGTTGGCACCGTTGGGGAATATCAGTGAAGAAAAATAATTCTGATCAATAGGGAGGATAGATGAGGTATTAGAGGTAATGAGTTTTAAATATAAATGTTCATAGCATGAAGGAAATGGATTTGAAATCGGGCAGCAACATAATAAAACAATTTGCAGCGCTGAGGGGTGAAACCAGTAAAAATCTCTCCTTCAACCTATAAACAGCATGTAAATTCTCGTGGAGTGCCTGGTGGACTTGTGTTTGTTTTTTATGTCATTAAATTTGAATGGGAATGTTTGCAAGTAGTTAAACCTACAACTCTCCTCTTCAACAAGTTCGCAGCACCTTTCTATAGCACGAGGTTCGCAGTGCTGACATCAAACAATATTTGCACACTTGGAGGAAACTGTTATAAACCTTTATGGAATAATCCATAGAAATGTTTAAAATATAAGCTCTGGAAACAATGAGATATTCATTGACATGATCCATAAATGCAATGATGGCAATGAATGCATGAATTACTTTAAATGTGTTGTGAACTCTCCTTGTGAGTTGGAAGTGCATAGATCAAATATGATTTGACCGCTAAACGGGCAAAAGGTGAAAAAGGAGGATCTTGCATACAACATGGAGGTGTGACATGTCATGGTGATGATGAAAAGTTTCAGAGATGTGATTCATGAAGGTTTATTCAACTTGGCATGATAACAAAGACATAACCCAAGAACTCTAGACCAAGGCCAAACTAACCTTATCTTATTTAAATCAAAATTTGAAATATGACCATAGAAAAGGGACATAAAAACCTAAAACTTAAGAAATACTATGACTCAAAATAAAAATTGAAATGATTTTTTACCCTTGCAATTCTATGTGATAACATTTGGCTCCATAGGGGATGCCATGCTCCCTATGAGCTTCCAAGAACATGTAGTTTCAATGCCTTATCCAAGGGCTATGGGGTCATTATTTAAAGAAAAGAAAACAAGCTAAAACTGATATTCACAATGAAAGGAAAGCCGCTCATGGATTTAAGAAAAGTATCTCTTCAGAAAATGCCCATTGACTATGCGACCAGAAAATTTAGTATCTTCTAAGCTCTACAATTTGAAAGTGTTGTTTTACAAAACTTCAGAATTTTTGAAAGGACCAATCCACAAAGCTTTGAATTTACCATTTTTACCCTTGTATTTCCTTTGTACATCCCATTTGAGCACCAAGTCTCCCAGTTGGAAATATTCTTTTTTTACCTTCTTGTCAAAATCTTGCTTGATATTTTTTTTATGGTTCTATGCTTTGTCAAAGAGATGCTCCCTAGTCTATTGTACTTCCACTAGCTAATGCATCCTTCTTATCATATCATTTGGCTCTCCTTGTTGATATTGAAGAAACCTTGCCACAAGTAATGCAAGTTGAGAAGGAAAAACAACCTCAGTTCCATAGACCAATTGAAATGGAGTAGTACCAATTGATCTCTTGGTGGTTACTCTATCTGCACATAGAGAAAACTACAGCTTTGAATCCCAAGACTTTTTGTTATCCTCCACCACCTTTTTGATGATTTTTACTAGACTTTTGTTGGAGGATTCTATGGAACCATTACCTTGAGGGTAATAAGGATTAGAGTGAACAATTTGGATCCCAAAATTTTCACAAAACTTGACTAGAGGTTCAACTTTGAAAGTTGCGGCATTATCAGACATAATCTTGTTAGGACATCCAAACCTTGACAAAATTTCTTCCAGGAAGCCAATGACTACTTTATGTGTTTCATTTCTTGTAGGAATGGCTTCTATCCACTTGGTGAAATAATTAGTGGTAGTAAGGATACAACGATGTTGGCCACTTGAAGTTGGATGGATTTCTCCATTGAAATCTAATCTCGATTGTTGGAAAGGACCAGATACCATTATGGGCTTCAGAGGAAAATATTTTAGCTATTTCTTGCCTAATAATTTCTTATATTTATCGTAGGCCCTGATATTTTCACATACATCAGTGAATAAACTAGGACAAAAGTACCCTCTCTAAGTATTGTATATGTTGTGGTCCTCCAGAAATGATGGCCTCCACATAGTCTATCATGAAAATCAGTCATGGTTTTCTTTTCCTCATCTGGGTCCAAGCATCTTAAAAGAAGCCCTTTAGGATCCTTCCAATACAAAACATGATAACAATCCAATATCTGATTTCTTTGAGATTTAAATCCCTCACCTTAGTCTTCTCAAGTCCAACAAGGGGTTGCAATGTCTGCAAGAAATGGATGAGGTTCTTGTACCAAATACACTCTATCAATTTGGGGTTGATATGTGATTTGTTGCTAGCAATATCAGTCTACTCATATACATAATCTACATTCATGAAATTAACCCCAAGTGCCTTACAATTTGATTCAGCTAACAATCTAGTTAAACCTTTCCCTTTCACTAGCTTGGTAGGTTTCATCTCAAGATCAAATTCCAAAATTTTGGAAATCCACTTACTTCTCTTTCCATCTATGTCAGGCTGAATTAAAATTTCTTTAACAGAGGTTGAAGGGACATAAGCAATAATCCTAGAATGCAGAACATATACTCTGAAAGCCTTGAGGTATTTGACCAAAGCATAAGCTTGATTCTCCATGATGTCATACCTGACTTCAAAATCTCTCAAAGCCCTGCTGAAAAAAGAAATAGGTTACTCCATTCCATATGAGTTTTTTCTGAAGGAGGACATCGACCAATGTGTCATGTGAGGCAAAATAAAATATCATAAATTCTTTTGAATAATCGGGGATGATGAGAATAGGTGCCTCAGTCAGTGATTGTTTAATTTGGTCCAAATAATTTCTATCTTCAAGTATCTACTTTACCTCATTCCCCTTTCTCAGCATGGATGTGATCAACTTAACCAACTCAGAAAAATTAGAAATCAATCTTCTCAAGAAGTTTATCTTACCCAGGAAGGACTGGATCTCTTTCTTGGACCTAGGGAGAGACAGATTCTTGATGGCCTCTACTCTACTTGGGTAAATTTTTATCCCTTCAACTGAGACAATATGTCCCAACATCTTACCTTCCTTCATAGCAAAGAGGGACTTCTTGGGATTAAGTGATAGTCCAAATTTTCTGCATTTTAGGAACACCTTCTTCAAATGTTGATAGTGCTCTTGATCAGATTTAGAAAACATTGTGATGTCATCCAAGTAGATCACCACAAAATTATCCTTTTCTCCAATAAAATCAATATCCAATGCACGCTAAAACGTTTCCCTTGAATTCATGAGACCAAAGGGCATATTGGCATACATCAATGTACCCCAAGGAGTGGTAAATGTTGTCTTCTCCATGTCTTCAGGAAAAACAGAAATTTGATTGTATCCTGAAAATCCATCAATCATGGACATCCTAGATGAGCATGTCACCCTTTGCAAAATATGTTCCATCTTAGGCAAAGGGTAATTGTATTTCCTAGAACACCTGTTTAAATTTTTTAAATCAACACAAAGTATGATTTCTCCATTCTTTTTCCTAACATGGACAAGATTAGATATCCACTCAGAATACCTCAAAGGTATGATGATATGACAATCAAGCAATTTTTTGACCTCCTTTTCCATGATCGGAAGCAACATAGGGTTAATCTACCTTATTTTTTCCCTAAATGGTTTGGTATCATCCTTCAAAGGTATTTTGTGTTCAATAATGCTTGTGTCATAAGTTTGCAACTCATCATACTTCCAAGCAAAGACATCAGCAAATTCCTTTAACAATTTGATATACTCATCTCTTTTTTTTCCAACAGACTACTAGACAGCTTGACATACTTGGGATTTCCATCAGTACCTATATTGCATTTTGTCAAATCAGCATCTACATTTGAACCTCGTACTTTGACATCCACATCATTGCTATCAGATAATATCTCTAAAGGAACCAATCCCTTGGGGATATGATTACTAGGCAACTGGACAATCTTTTGGTCTGCAATTTTATTCAGAAATTTATCAGCATGAGGATTGTTTTCATCATCTAGATCTTGATCAATGTGAAGTGCAGAAAATTCTTCCACTGTTTCCATAAAACTTTTTATCTCAAGATCATCTTCAAAAAACTTCCAATGTTTGGCATTGTCAGGTATGGAATGCCTATATTTTACTTCAACATCATACTTAAGTTTAGGTGGTAGTGGAACTTTAAAGTTGCTAGTAGAAACAACTAGGGAATCATCCAATGCATTATCTTCTCTAGGAACAAAGGATATATTGAAAGCTAGGAATAAATTATCAATAAGATCCCATACCTCATTTTTGTAGGTCCTCAACCTTGGAAGATTTTCCTGATATATATTTCTAATCTGGTGTACAATCATCTATGCATCTCCAAAAATTGATAATTACTCAATCTTCGTATCTTTAGAAGCCCTCAACCCCAAAACTAGAGCCTCATATTCAACAATGTTGTTTGTCGTCTCAAATTCTAACTTTAAAGACACATTTGTGACTTCTTGAGAGGGGGAAATGAAAACCACTCCAGCGTCAACACTATCTTTAGAAGATTCCCCATCAAAAAACATTTTCCAGGTTTGAGCACCTTGTTTTACTAGTTTACTATTTCACATGTTATTGATTATGACTTTATTATTTCCAAAGATGGATGAGGAAGATCAGTGAGCTGCAGAATGCTAGATCCCAAATCAGTGTCAAAAACATAAATAGGATGGTTGGTGGGGTTACCTTCATCACTGATAATATAAGCCAGTTGTTCTTCTCTGTAAAGCCTTCTATGTTCCCCTCCAAATACAGGTATTGTGGCATAGGAGAGGTCCATCTGCAATGTTCCTCCCAATATCTTAATCCATGATCTGGAGAATAGCATCCCAAACTTAGGGGGAACATCTGCAACTACTATATCCATCATTATAGTCTTCATGGGAAATTTAAAATGGTAACAACCAAATCTTTGATCACCAAAAGGAATTTAACTTTCCTTGAGTCAAAAAAATATAGATCATCATATGCTTTGGTGATCTCTAGACCCAGTTCATACATTACAAATTTAGGCATTAAGTTATGGGATGCACTTGAGTCCAACAAGCAATTGTGTAATATCTTGTCATGTGCATTCAATGAGGTATAAAAATGAGGGGAGGAGTCATCCCTATATTCCACTAAGGGCCCCAATATCACTGCAGGTTTTTCATCTTGCAAATTCATTGAATCTGTTGAATGGGAAGAAAAAACAGACTGCAACATTTTAGAAATGGACTTCTTGAAATATTCATTCTTTATTAACTCTAAGAATGGGACTAGAATTTCAATCTTTTGAATTTTTCAAAGTTAAAATAATATGGGGATTTCATAATTTAGTTTACTTCCTGGACAAGGGCTTTAACCATAGGTTGATTATTTTTTTCTTCATTTCCTTTCTTTGGTACAACCATTGTTTTATTAGAGGGGTCTAATTTTTTGGGCTGATTGGATGTACTAGGCTTTCCATCTTTCTGTTTTGACCTCAAGTTGTACTAATTTTGATTTTCATTTGTTTTTTCTCCTTTTCTTAACTCATTTAGTTGGTTGTTCATTGGATACTCTTCATAAGAAAATTGATTTAGGTGAGGAGAAGTAGATGTGTCTCCTAGAAAGTGAATTTATTGATCATCTTCCTCTTTTTCTCCTTCTTCATCATCAACCAGATTATTTTGAAGTGCAGTCTGGACCTTTTGGTATTCTCTATTCCTTTGATCTCTTTGAATAATTTGAGGAGCATTATTTTTTCTTCTGAAGTTGTTTATGTTTCCAAACTCTTGTGTGTTTAGATTGGCTTGTCTCCCCTCTAATTTTAGTTTTTCCATTTCTATAGAAAGGGATTTGACTAAATTGGTCAATTCATCCACCTAAGGGTTAGTTGTTGAAGCATAAGAGGTGGAATCTTATGCCTTTTGTTTCCTCCTATCCCTATCATATTTTCCTCTTAATTTGACTGCAACCAATATTTTTTATTCCACTTCTAGGGCAGCATCTTGCACGTGGGATGATGAAGTAGATATTCTCTCTCTTAATGGAAGACAAAACTCAGGATCAAAGGCACTAGAATAGGTTATTTTGGTAGAAGTTCCAGTAGGCTTGATTTCAGTAGGGATTTTATTATACATTTTGTTGAACCTTTTGGAAAAGTCTGATACAGATTCACCTTCTTTTCTTTTGAGAGAACCAAATTCAGTTATATAATATAGAAAGTCCTTCTTATCCCCCCCAATTCCTTAAAAAGGCATCAACAAGGGATTCAATCCCAACAATTGATCTAGGAGGTAAACTCCTAAACCATTTTATGGCTTCACCATCAATGCTTTGTACAAAATCTCTCATCCACACATCTTCATTCTCAATATTCAGATTATCGGGATAGCTATAAAAGGTTGCAAGGTGTTCCTTTGCAGTGGTATCCTCCTCTCTTATGAACTTGGGCATATAATTCAGGAAATCTCCTATTTGGAGGGCATTCATAGGATGAGGAAGCACTAGAGGGGAATACCTATCAGCCACAATGGCATCCATTCTATTCTGAGGAGGATTAGCCCCTACCATTTGATGAGGGAAAGGTAGATTTTGAATTCTATGAGAAGTAGGAGTTGTTTTGACAGGCAAAGTTGTAAATTGAATATCAGGCATCTTAGGAAAAGGAAGAGTATAAGAAGGAGGAGTTTCAATTTTAACAAAAAGTGGTTGGGTCTTCGAGGTGGATGGGGAAAACTCAAGAGGGACAGGGGTTCCTTCTTCTTTGGTCATAGAAACTTTGAAAGAATGAGGAGAGGGAGAAAATAAGAGGGGAAATTCCTCTATACTCTCAAGCCTAAACCAATTTACAATCTCAAGGGATGCAATAACATCAAAATTATCAAGAATTTATTCTTTCAACTGAGAAGAAAAATATGAGAATTCAACAGGAAATTCTCCTAGTTTTAAATCTTCAAAAGCTTCAACAATAGGTAATTTAGAAATTCTATAAACAACTATTGGTGTTTGAAAGTGGAGATGGGTAAGTCCCGAGTAGTACCTAAGAAAATAGATGAAGAGGCTCCTTGTGAATCCTTTCCTTTCTTGATGATATTTTATGGGTCATCTTTAGGTGCACCCAAAGGTAAATGTTGAGTGGACCTTGTGTGTCTACCTTTGGGAGCCACAACTGAAACAATGGATTCGCCAAGTGAAATCTGCAGTCTTCAGTTTATTGATCACTGTGCACCCTCAGAATCATTATTTTTCTCTATCATACAACCGAGGTAAAAGTTTGCAATGTTTTCCTTGGCAACGACGCCAAGAATGTTAACATTGAAAGTCATGCTTTGACTTCTAAATTGTAAGCTCAACACCCATCAATAGGTTAAAGGTAAGTTTCATGATAAGGTATCAAATGGATGAAAACTCGGGAAATAGTGTCAATCACAACTTACTTCACACAATATGCACCAGCAAATAAGGCTTTGAATAACTTTGATCCGGGTTTTTAAAAATAGGATGAGCAGGGGGAAGACTTAATAAGAAGAATGTGAAATTCATATCATCTACATCATGTAGTATGACATACATATAAAGAAGAACTCTCTGAAACAAGAAATTATTATAATCAAAGAGATGAATTATGATATATATGTAAACAACATTACAACACATCTTCTATTGCAATAAGCTATAAATCAGTCAAATGAATCTTTCACTGGACTAAGATCAGAATTAGAAGACAATAAGATGGTATAAAAAATAATTTATTTTCATTATCCATAGAATCTTAAGTCTGATACATAAAATAAAAGGTATTTTTGTAATACACGTAGTATCAAAAGTGAGTCCCCTCTTAGACCATTTGAACCCTCTTTCAAACTTACAATAGTTTTTTTATAACCTATTTTGTCAGTGATAGCACTATAATAGAATAAAAACCTTATCATAGGATCCTTTTGCCTCAAAATGGCGTGGCAACAAGTGGATAATAGAAAACAAACAAAATGCTGAAATTTAGGCTAATGTTGGCAACGTCTTCTACATCTTCTTTATGGTTGTTGAAGTGTCTCTTTGAGCACTTATCCCTTTGGTAGGTGGCCTCCTAGATCATAAATAACCATAGTATAATTGGCTTGCATCAATATTTGACACTTGGAAACTATTTCTCCCTTCAAAACTCCAAAACCTAAGTTCGCAACGCCAGGCACTGTGAACTTTCCTATAGCAACTTATTTCATTTGATAATGCCTTAAAGTGTTCCAAAACTATATGCAATGCCTTAAATTGTTGTAATAACTTATGATCATAGTATATGACTTGGAAGAGAACACCCCAGTATATAAAGATGGTTTATCAAGCATAACCATCCTTAAAATTGCAAAATGCAAAAAACAAGAAACTTGTCAAAAACCTGATATGGGTTTAGGGGTTCAACTTCTTCATTTTCTAACTCTAGAGCTCCTGGTATAAAATTTATCCAACATATCTATATTTATCTTAGATAACTCTTATTTGAAAGTTTGAAGTTCTATTTTTAGCTTTCTGATCCGAGCTTGATAATATATGTTTTGTCTGTAAATATTTATGAGCTTCATGTGGAGGGGAAAGAATATTTTAGCCAAAAAAAAATCCTTGTCAATGGACTTGATGAATATCCAACACTTACTTAAATTTATTTCTAACACTCAATTATTCCTTCCTAATATTATCAACTCCATCCCTTGCCTCTTTAATTTGTCTTTTGAGCCTCTGAAAAGTAGCATTGCTCTCTTCTTTAGGAGTAGTGGTGTCAATAATTTCAACAAGATTTTCAACAACTATGGATTTAGCTTTCCTCTGGGATGAAGATCCTACTGCATCATCCTCACAGGGATTTATTACTTGGTTTTTTATTTGGTAAGAGGCCTCCTAGCTTTGACCTTGTCGGTTGCACTGGRTGAAGGAAACACCAACTTTATGCCTCTTAGGCATGTGGATTTGCTTGAAGGAACCTTCATTGGAATGGGATTTGGAATGGGTGAAGCTTCCCTCTGTGAATACTGTGAAGGTAATCCTTCTTCATATCCCTTTTTGGATCTATMATCTTTAGAATTCATAGTACKCTTTTTCATCTTGCTCACCTCTAAATACACGGTCTTCTCATCAGGAACATGGCTTTGAAGTTTTGAATGTGGAGTGGGGGAAACATTTAGMTGAAACTATGAAGAAGTGAATAATTTTTCCCAATCTATGTTTGTCTTTCTCAATTCTTCCATCACTAGCATTTTTATAAGACCTTATTGGAAAACACTAGTAACCGCTTGCTTGGATTTGGCATGAACTCTGTCATCCATATTGTCAATATGTTTGAACAGATAAAAAGGGAGGTTTATAAATGTTTTCCTTGTGAAGTGTAATAGAAATTTGATGTGGTATTGGTATACCATGTTAAATATTCCTTCACAAGTGAAATACCTCTAAATCACCTTCAACGTTTTATCAAAACCTTCAAGCATATGATTTTTGGGTACCCCTTTTGACAAATTGTCTTCCTAGTATTCTGGTTTGAGGAACTCCTTGAGGAAAGAGGCATTTAGTGTCATAGCCTTGAACCACTTTTCTTTAGTGTAATGTATCTATGTTGCAGTGGATATGGACAATTCTGAAACTTCAAACTCCAATATTCCAACCCTCGTTTTGGTCCCATTGAAATTTAGTTCAAATTCCTTAGCCACCTCTAGATGCCCCCTTTGCATTCTTTGAAAAAAATTGATATAGCCTACCCTCTAGAAAGCCTCTTTGATTAAGTGTTTAGAATCAAAAGGTGCATATCATAGGGATTTGTTCTCATGATTTCCCCTCCCTTGTGAGTTTTCTTATAATGTAGGTTGTCCATAATTTTTGTTGAGGAATGCTTTCTGAGAGTTGTAATAACAGGTAGATGTATGAAAACAAGGATATAATAAACCAGGGTTTTAATGGTGAATTTTTTTCAATAAGTTGATCTCGTACAAACTTTATACAACACACTTTATGCACATTCTAGAATGAGGCATGGAATTCTTCACAAAATATATATAAATAAAGACAACTAGAATTTATGATATGAGGGAGGAAACAAAATCAAAGTTGAGATGGGTGCAAAGTCACTCTTTCAAATTGGATCTTGCCAAGTATGCAGTGGAATTTTTTTTCAAAAAAAATGGAATAGAGGGTTCGCAGTGCTGAATTTGTAGCACATAGTTCATAGTGCCAGATCATAGGGTTGGCAACACTGGGGAATATCAGTGGAGAAAATGAATTCTGAGAAATAGGGAGGATAGATGAGGTATTATAGGTAATGAGGTTTAAATATCAAGGTTCGGAGCATGAATGAAATGGATTTGAAAGAGGGAAGAAACATAATAAAACATGTCACAGCGCCAAGGGGTGAAACCAGTAAAAACCTCTTCGTTGGCCTTTAACAACATGTGAATTCTCATGGAGTAACTAGTGGACTTGTGTTTGTTGTTGATGTCGTTAAATTTGAATGGGAATTTCTTCAGGTAGTTCAACCTCCAACTCTCCTATTCAGCAAGTTAGAAATGTTGAGTTCACAGTGCCTATCTATAGCACCAGGTTCGCAGCGCTAAGATCAAACAAGATTTCCACACTTGGAGGAAATTGTTAGAAACCTTTATGACATAATCCTTGGAAATGTTTAAAATATAAGCTATGAAAACAATGATAGCTTCGTTGACTTGATCCATAAATGCAATGATGGCAATGAATGCATGGAGTAATTTGAATGTGATGTGAACTCTCCTAGTGAGTTGGCAGTGTATAGATCAAATCTGATTTGACAACTAAATGGGTAAAAGGTGACAAAGGAGGATCTTACGTACAACATGGAGGTGTGACATGCCATGGTGATGATGGAAATTTTCAGAGATGTGACTCATGAAGGTTTATTCAACTTGTAATGATAACAAAGACATAACCCAAGAACTCTAGACCAAGGCCAAACTAACCTTATCTTATTTAAATCAAAATTTGAAATGTGACCATAGAAAAGGGACATAAAAACCTAAAACTTAAGAAAACCTATGACTCAAAATCAAAACTGAAATGATTTTTTACCCTTGCAATTCTATGTGGTAACATCTTCATCTTTATTTTTCAAATCTTCCCTTAACTCATCTTTTTCCCACTTGCCTTTGCTAGTATTTTCTTGCTTTAATTTCTTAACCTCCTTAACAAGTGATTCATTAAGGGATTTTATCTTAGATATCTCCTTACCCTTATTCTCAATTTGTTCCTTCCTTTAGTTTAATTCATCTTGAATTTTATACATTTCCTCCATATTTGTATCCTTAATCCATTTATTTGATAAGAGTTCTTCAAATTTTTCCCATGTGCAATGTCATCTAGTATCTTGATCAATACTCATCCACCACTTCCAAACTTCACCAAAAAAATATATGATTTCCCTTTAAGGATGCATATCATATTCTTTTACCAACCTCAACCATTCCATAGGATTATTTCATCTTTATCTTCATCTCCTATAAATTTAGGTATTTCCATTGATTCTTAATTGAGGTCTAACCCCAACCCTTAACTTACAACCTCAATATATTAAGAATAATGATCTCAAATAGTCATAATCCTTGTTCTCATATAATATTATAGGTTTCCTCTTTATAATTTATTTTTAATCATCTCAATCGGACATTCCAAACAAACGTTGCAATAGTTTTACGTGAGCATACCTTTGAAACCCTGATTTGGACTTTGTCCTCCTAGTCGGCCTTCATTATTATGTATCTTTGCAATTTAGGAACTTTTGAGTCTGAAATTGCAACCTTTATTACTCTGTAATTTCTTCTCTACAATTCCACAGGTCTGACCAAAATTGGATGAGTCAAATGAAAGTTATGGTAACTTTACCAAACCTAGTTGACTTTTGGCCTTTCCAGGAGAGTGAATGTTTACAACATGCCACGCACCCAATATTTGATATATGATTCTAAAACTTTCACCCAAAATACTATGAACTGCACTTGTTCCAATGAAATTGGTCTCATGTATCTTATATCTTCTATGAAGAATTTATGACTATTTTACCTAGAACACTTATTTGAGACTAGCTAGAACACTACATTTAGACCAGGCTTCAGACTAGTCAAAAACTGAGTATTTGCCAAAAAAGTGTACCTTTTGAGTACAATGACCCAAAAGTTTAAATTTGTACCATGGGTACTCTAATACATCTTCTCAATATCTCTCCAATTCTTCTCATTTTTGGTGACCCGAAACTTTATAGTGAAAAATTCCTAAAATAATACTAAGGAAGCAAAACCCTAAGATCGATGTTTAGATACCAAATGTAATGAACCAAATGCTTAAAATATCATAACATAATAGAAGTGCACATCATGTATAGAATATAAGCATGGAGCACAACTCCAAGATAGGATAATGCTACACAATAACTCCTTAAAGAATATGGAAAACACCTCCAAATAAACAAATGCATTCATACATCACAATTCACATCTCTAATAATGAATACATGATCTTTAAATATACCTATTTACACCTACACATGAGGCCCCTTACTACTAGGCCAACCCTATTATACATATATTTAAACATTACATGTACATTTATACCCATTTATTCCCTCCCTTGGGTTCATATCATATACATTTATCCATATATATGCCCCTTGGGTCAAACATCATAATAAGGTAGAATTTAAAAGTGGCCCAGGGTAGATAGAAAAGCCATGCAAATAGAAAAAGATTTCATAAGGAGTTTAAGGTGGGATATCATATATATTAGGTGAAACCCAAAAGAAACAAATTTTAAGAATGGGGACTGCAGCAGACACTCCTCTATTAATGTGGGACCATCTCAAGTCTTGGAAAAGTGTGGACTTAGGTATACAGACTTTCCCTCAGAACCTATTATTATAGCTCCGTAATGTGTTTCATGTGTCTTTATTAAAGAAATTCATTCATGATTCTAACTACAAATATTGATTCAGGTGGAACCAAGGGAGAATTCCATCCTGAGCCTCAATGCATAATGGATAAGAAAGATACATTGCTCAGGAATCGGGTCATTGTGCATGTCAAAGTGAAATGGAAGCACTTTGAAGCATATGAGGCCACATGGGAACCACCTAGATTGTTGTATATGTAAGCATAATACCCATTAGAATGTGAATAATAATGTTTTAAAAGGTGTGGCAAATGGATTTGAAACTCAGTTTATGATATCAATCACAAAACCTTCCATGAAATATACACCAACAAGCAAGGCTTTGAATAACTTCAAATCAGTGTTTAAGAGATATAAATGAAAGATGGAAGACTTAGCAAGGAAAGTGAAATATGTGTATCAGTTTACATTAGGTATTTTTGGAACACATATGGAAGAAAACTCATTTGAATAATACTTCTTAATCCAAAGAGAAAAGCACTTCGATCAACTTGCATAAAATACCACAACAAATCATTTATTGTAATAAATAAATAAGCATAATGATGAATCCTTCACCATAGATTAATACCAAAGTGAGACAGAACAGAGATGACAGTAGGAAAAAGACTAATTTTTCACCATTAAATATTCTTGAGTCTGGTACATACATTAGGAAAACCTTGTTACAATAATAAGAGACTAAAGATAAGAGTTTTATTTTCAATCATTCGAACCTCATCTCCAATTACAATGCATCTTAAATAACCAAAACATCAAAATAACCCTTTACCATTCACCCCTTAAATTCCTCATAGGATTCCATGCCTAAGGGAAGTGTGGCAATAGGTGTACAACAAGAAAATAACAGTGTTATTTTGTAGGAAAATGTTGGCAACATATTGAACAACCCTTAACAATTGGTGATGGTGGCTTTACTGCATGCAGCTCCTTGAGGCAGGTGGCCTTCTAATGTGAAACTAAACCTATGAATGTTGTTACAAGTTCAAATTGACACCTGTAAATCCCTCTCGAAATCCATGTAGCAACACAGCGCTACAAATTGTCCTAAAACACCCAGTTTGCAGCGTCAGTGAGTCCAGGCACTGCGAACTTTCCTGTATCATCATGTTTTCTTGAAAAAATATTTTGACCTTTAAAAATTGTACCAGAAGTAGGATAAACCCTCCAAAAATGATACGAACTCATTACAACCTGAAGTAACGTTGGAGAAAACATAAAAAGATGCTAATTTTAACTCAAAATCCAAAATCATCACTTAGCGTTGTAACTGCATGCAAAAAGTAAACCATGACAAAAATGATGTTGATGTGGAATATCATATTGTATTTATATTTTGGTTCTAGTTCTCCTTCTAGTAGCCACCTTAGCCAAAATATATAAATTCCTTTTTTCCACTTCTTCTCTAAAAGGTTGTAACTCTTCTTTTAATTTTTAGATTTCAGCTTGGCAGGCTCTCTTCTGCCTATATACATTCTTGAGTTTCCTGTGAAGGGGAAAATACCTCTTAGCCATGAACCTTTATTTATCAATTGTCTCATCATATAGATCTAACATCTCCTTTAGCTTACTTTAGGAATCCAAATCTTCATTTTTCAGCTTATCAATTTCAGTTTTTGCATCCTTAAGTTGCCTCCTGAGTCTTTTGAAAGTAGGGTTACTTTCGTGAGGAGGAGTGTTGACATCAATAACCTCCATGGGATTCTTGGAAGACTGAACTTTGTCCTTTTTTTGAGTTGAAGTATCTGGCATACCATCCTTTATAGGAACATGTTGTTTAGTTGTTGATCTAGTAAAAGGTCTTCTAGATTTGACTATTTCTGCAGCAATTGGTGGGGACAAAAAAAGATTTTTTCCTTTCAAATTTCTTGGTTTTATTGATGGTATTTCCATAGGTGTAGGTTCTGCCACAGGTGAAACTTCTTTATCAGGAGGTTTTAAGGGACCACCTTCTTTTGCTTTATCAGTAGCTTGAAAAGATTTATTATTCTTGATCATCCTCCTCTTTTTGCTTGAATCTGAATGCACAATCTTCTCAACAAGGGTAGGAGTTTGTCTTTTGGATTGTGGTGTAGCAGCAATATCTAACTGAAAATATGATGCATCTAGGAAATTTTGCCAATCAGTGTTAGTCTTCTTCAACTCTTCCATTACTAACATCTTGATTAAACCAGACTGAAAAACAGTGGTGTCCACCTACTTGGACTTTGCCTAGACTCTATTTGACATCTTGCCAATACTCCTGAAAAGGTAAAAAGGGAGGTTCATGGATTCTTTCCCAGTGAAGTGTAGTATTAATCTGATATGGTATCAATATACCATATTGAACCTTCCTTCACATGTGAAGTACCTTTGGATGACCCAGAGCATATTGTCAAAATATTCCACCATGTGACTTCTGGGCACTCCTTTGGATAGGATATCTCCTTGATATTTAGGTTTAAATAATTCCTTGGAGAAAGAAGAGTTCAGAGACATGGCTTTAAACCACTTCTCACCATAATTAGGTATCTTTGTAGCTACAGAAATAAAATTCTCAGAGACTTCAAACTACAACATACTCACCTTAGTCTTTATTCCATTGAAATTAAGTGCAAATTGCTTAGCCACTTCAAGATGCCCTCTTTGCATTTTCTGGAAAAAAATTAAGGCAACCCACCCTCTGGAAGGATTCCTTGAAAAATGGTTCATATTTCATAATTTGCATGTCATACAGTTCAGTTCTCACAATATCTCCCCCTTAGCCATAATTACTTTGTTTATTGTCCATAGTTGTTGTCTAAAAAACCTCATGTAGCCTCTTATGACAGTTGCTATGCAAAATATAGAATAAAACATGGATTGTTTTAGGGTTTGATTACATAGATGATATACTTAGGGTTCACCTATTCTAAAAACTTATGCACATAAATAGTATGAAGTTGAGAAAATTGCAAGTAGGGAAAGATAAGAGGGACAACAATTCAATTCGAGTGAAACAACAGACAGGCAAAAAGAGACAACTCTGTGTAAATAGAGGTTTTGCAGTGCCAACAGCCAGTTCGCAACACCAGACTATAGCGCAATTGAACTATGATTTATGAAGGACTAACAAGACTTTTCATGTCTGAGAGGGAACATATAATGACTGGTTAAAACCTAGGCCTTAGACAGATTTCAATTTTGACAAGGGTTTGGTCAATCAAAAGACAAAGGGTTTGCAGTGCAGAGCTATAATGGACAGTTCGCACCACAGAATGGGCAGTGGGAAATATTACTATTTGCAAGAGAAAAATTGTAGAATGACCCTGTGAGATAACAATCTTGCACAATTACCAGGGTTTAGAACACCAGAACTATGGGTTTCAATGGTGCAAAAAGTGAGCAACGCATTGAACATTTAACAGTTTGCAGCACCAACAATACACAACAACTTTACATTCTCAATCAACCATTTAGGTAGCATACAATATTAATAGGGGAACCTGGTATGTATAAACTTAGGCTGGTGCTTTGTGAACTCGAGTTGGACTTAAATAGATGCATCCAATTCTCTTCAATCTACTACAGGTAGTTCGCAACAACAATCTGCAGTGCCAATTTTCAAACTCCAGTATCTCGC
Organism: Picea sitchensis; assembly: GCA_010110895.2. Lineage (NCBI taxonomy): Eukaryota > Viridiplantae > Streptophyta > Pinopsida > Pinales > Pinaceae > Picea > Picea sitchensis. The sequence goes on along the minus strand of SNQJ01S0059616.1, from coordinate 33,831 downwards.
TTCATGGAAACCGTTAGACTTGTTCCTTGACATAATCTTGAAAATCATAATGAACTGACTGCACTGAAGATGATGAGATCTCCCTTGACACATTTTCAAAGTGCAAATGATGAGAGATTAGTGTATAAAGTATTTCTTGGTACACTGCAAAATTTTAGGTGAGTTGGCAGAATGCAAATCTAACATCCGACTTGACCTTTAAACGGTTGGAAAATGACATAATGAAAATTTGTGTACACACCCTTGAGACAAGACATATGATGATGATTATTTTAAGACCAGGGTGGAGACCCATTTGACCCTTATTTCCTTCATGATGATAAATGATAGCATGACACCAAGACGAAAAACAATATTATGCTTATAGAGAAATCAAAAAATAAGTTATGACATAAGATATAACCCAAAGCCTAAGATTTAAAAACCCTACAACTCAAAACAAAACAAATCCAAATACATTATGACCCCTACACATCATATGTGCTAACAGGTGGCATACTCATTTTTTTGTATATAAATTTGTATATATGTGGTGTCAAAAACATCAAGGACGGTGTTTCCTTAAAGGGGAGGGTAATGTACCACCCTGTTTTCCCCCAAGACTATAATTTTTTTTAAAGACTTCATATGTTGTGATTTATGAAGTGTGTAATTGTGTTTTTTGTTAATAAAAACACCAGACAAATGACTGAGAGGAAAGCCTTGAAGTATTGGCCATGATACCATGAGTGGGACTAGTAAGGTAGAATTGGAAATATTTAATGAGGAAAATAGAAATATTTACCGACAGTCCAACCTACACCTGCATGACTTGAATGCATAACCTGCCCAAAGTTCCTTGTTTACCTTGACCACAAGGAACATGTTAATGGCATGTAGATCGAGTAGTTGGAGCAATTATAACTACCTTCAAAATTTGGTACTTAGAAGAGTGAAGGGTCGGTTGTAGTGTCAGTTAAAAGTACATAGGGATTTCCCCTTCGATTCAAGAGCTTGACCCTAGGATCTTGCTTCTAACAAAAGAAAGTAGGGATCTCAAGGAATAAGAGAATGTTCCTATTGAGGAAAAGGAATGAGGAGGAAGAGGGAAATGAAGAAAAAATAGAGCATGTACATTGGAATACACACATGACACACACAATGTGTTGAGAATCAAAAGAAAAATCACACTCAGAGATGAGTTGCAGAATCAAAAATAGATGGTAATGTGCATGAGAAGACAGAGTTCATGCATACGACTATGAGAAATACAAGGAAACTGGTATTTTTTCCTAATAAAAATAGGAATATGTCCCAAGACTTGAATCGTCACCCTCGAATAGATAAGACCCATATCCTGACTAGAGAAAAATAGGGCCACAAATTGGTACTTTTTGGAAAGAAACCATCATTGTAAGGGGAGTTCATCAAGCGGTTATGTAGCAGAGAAGGAACTCCCTTGTGTAGAGGAAATCCAGTTGAGAATTTTCCTAATAAACTCGTGGAGGCCCTGAGTTTAGTGGGAAGAGGGAAACTTCTATTGTTTCCAATGGAGTGAAGGAGAGTAGCCTTCCTAATGCATTCCTTGACTTGACAGCCAACTAAGAGAATTTTCATGGTGGTATCATGGTCTGGCATGGAGGTGGCATATTGTAGAAAGGAAAATTCCATCATTGTTGTTAGATAAATCGGTAAATGCAGACATAAACTAATCTCCCTAGATCCACCTCGTTCTAGAACAAAACAGGACAAGACATGGCACTTTCCCTAGGCTCTAATCATCGAATTTACTACCGAACAAAAGATGAGAGACATACCTTTAAGTGTCACTTCCTTATTTATTTGTTATTCATATTTCACGATGGTGCTCTTGTGATATTGATCCTGCAGTGAGACACAAACCAACCAAAGTGAAAGAAAAGAGAGTATATTCAATGACAACCTATGCATATGATCAAGGAATTATGCAATAAAATAGAGATAATTCTATGGGAAAGAAGCATGCCACTGTATTATTTTAATAATAGGAAGAGAGATTACAACCAGATGCCTTCATGTCGTAAGGTTCCTTCCAACATTTCCTTTCTTCCCACACACTTTTGATCCAAGAATTTTGAGACTATAGATCTGACATCTATCTTGACAAAAGCAAAGCTCAAAGACACTCTAACCAAGCTAATAATTCCAAGCCAAATCCAACTAACTTTCTCCATGAGAGATCCTCTCCTTTTATAAGTTGAAGAGAATAAGGTGAGGAGGTTAGGATGATCCCACTAAATCATGAAAGAGAGTAAGATCCAAACCATTCGGAGGCCACTTCACCATAGAAGGTTATCCTTCTAGAAGCATCGAGAAAATCCTCGTTTTTACCATGTACAAAGGTCATCGCGACCTGGCTATAGTGAAGCCTGTAGAAATTTTGTGCCCTAGCTATAGTGCAGCCTGCAGAAATTTTGTGCCCTAGCTATAGTATAGCCTGCGGAAATCAGGTATTTCCACACCCCAGCTATGGTGCAGCCTGCGGAAATCCTCCAAAATAGGGTTTTTACAAAGGAAAACACAACTTCTTCTCTCAAGGAAAGTTCTTCTCCCTTCTTTCTTCAAGAATTCAGACCACTTACCTCTCTGAAGTCAACAAATAGGTTTACATCATTAACGATCATGAGGGTGACAAAAATAATGTGTAACAGAGAGCCCCCCAAAGTATGAAGTCAAAACAGAGTGATAGATGAAATACTCTTTCGAGTGTGTGTAGGGAAAAAGGAACACATCGGTTGGAAACCTGTCAACAAAAAAGGAAACACAGTACAATAGTATATCATCATTGAGGTAGGAATTCCCATACTCAGAATACAAATGACTCAAAGCATAAATGCCAACATGCGAAGATCCATGTCAAGTAAGACAGGTCATGGCCACCAAACATACACCGTGGATCCATGCTATTATGACTCAAATATGAACATAGCCACCAAAAATACATTGTGGATATATGTGTTAAAGACTCAAATTTGAACATAGCCATGAGACATACAATGTGGATCTATGCAACAGTACAAACTGAATATACTCCAACGCAACCTGAATCTGTGAGAAAAGGTTCAGGGTCTTCATCTCCACCACTCAAAGTACGAATCTAACCATGCGAATACATGTGTTGAAGTCGAACATGGTAGAAACCACTTGATTACCGATCAATGATGAGAATCGTTAACAACTGTGAGGGAAATCACCATTAATGTCAATGAATCCCAAGGTACTCTAGTACAATCCAATGAATGTGAATTAATGAGTTGAAGTCGAACACCCGGTGGAATCTCCTGATCAAGGGTCAATAATGAAAACCCATTGTCGAAAGAAAGGAAACCTTCCATTGAGGCATCCAGGTTCCAAGGTACCAATTGGTTTCTAAGTCTAATTCCTGGATAATGAGTTGAAGTCGATAGGAAAAGACTCGTCACAGGAAGGCCTTAATGTATTCTCCATCAATGACACGAAACGGGTAAAAAAATTTGATGTAGATCAGAGTAACAAGTGATTCAGGACTGACTCAGGGATGGTCGATGCAATAGAAGGCATAAGGATTGCAGAAAAGGCTGACGCAATAGAAGGATTTCTGGGTTGAACTTCTTTTTGAACATATTGACGACACGACAATTGTCTTGGAAACACTGACTCAACAACAGGGATCACAAACCAATTTTTGATCTTATAAAGGAGTATGATCAAGAGACAAGAGGATTTTCCAACCTAGTCACAAAGCGAGTGAAAGGGTATCAGGTTCAAAAATTGACTCTTCCATAGAATATAGGTTTATACACATTTCTTTCTTAATTTTTCCCCCGCCATTTCTGGCGAGTACCTCTTTATTTTTACGCAAGCTTGAGGAGGCTAACATATGCATGTAATGTAAGCTCATCCTTCGGATGAGTCCTTCGGAGTATTTTTAATGAACCCTAAGAAGGAGTGGTTTGGTCCCATATGGGCCTTTCGATGTTTGTTTAACGAGTCCAAAGATAGAAAACTCGTAGGTTTTTCATATTTTGAGAGTCTGAAAAAAACTTAAAGATAACTCTCCCAGTTTTTTTTTGTAAAGTAGTCTGATGAGACCGAAAAAGAGATAAACTATCACTCAACAGACGTTTTCTTCAAATACTTTAATGAGAGTGAAAAGAACAAGGTCGCTTGGCAATCTTTTCATGTTTAGAGAATATGAAAAGAGCTTTAAAGGGAACTACAGGGGGTTCCTTTTTCGTATAACCTTTACGAGTTCGAAAAAGTGCTAAAAGTTTACTCGGTTACATTCTCATTGATTTACAAGCATGAGAAATAACAAATACTAAGCTCGATAACTTATTCTCATGTATTTATGAGCATGAGAAAGAAAAAATACTAAGCTCAAGATTGTTTTTGTTTTTTACGCCGCCAATTTTGTTGTTGGATAAATCGGTAAATGCGAACATAAACTAATCTCCCTAGATCCACCTGGATCTAGAACAAAACAGGACAATACATGGCACTTTCCCTAGGCTCTAATCATCGAATTTACTACCGAACAAAATATGAGATACATACCTTTAAGTGTCTCTTCCTTGTGTCTTTATTGTTCCTATTTCGCTCTGGTACTCTTGTGATACTGATCCCGCAGTGAGACACAAAACAACCAAAGTAAAAGCAAAGAGATTATATTCAATGACAACCTATGCATATGATCAAGGAATTATGCAATAAAATAGAGATAATTCTATGGGAAAGAAACATGACATCGTATTATATTAATAATAGGAAGAGAAATTACAACCAGATGCCTTGATGTCGTAAGGTTCCTTCCAATAGTTCCTTGCTTCCCACACACTTTTGATCCAATAATTCTGAGACTATAGATCTGACATCTATCTTGTCAAAAGAAACTCAAAGCCACTCTAACCAAGCTAATAATTTCAAGCCAAATCCAACTAACTTTCTCCATGAGAGCTCTCCTTTTATAAGTTGAAGAGAATAAGGTGAGGAGGTTAGGATGATCCCACTAAATCATGAAAGCGAGTAATATCCAAACCATTCGGAGGCCACTTCACCATAGAAGCTTCTCCTTCTAGAAGCATCAATAAAATGCTCATCTTTCCCACGTATGAAGGTCATCGTGACTTGGCTATAGTGCAGCCTGCAAAAATTCCGCGCCCTAGCTATAGTGCAACCTACGGAAATCAAGTATTTCCGCACCCCATATATGGTGTAGCCCACGAATATCCTCCAAAATAGGGTTTTTATAGAGGAAAACACAACTTCTTCTCTCAAGGAAAGTTCTTCTCCCTTCTTTCTTCAAGAATTCAGGCCACTGACCTCTCTGAAGGCAACGGATAGGTTTACATCATTAACGATCATGAGGGTGACGAAAATAATGTGTAACAGAGAGCCCCCCAAAGTATGAATTCATAATAGAGTCATAGCTGAAATACTTTGTCGAGTGTGTGTAGGGAACAAGGAACATGTCGGTCGGAAACCTATCAACAAACAAGGAAACACAGTACAATAATATATCATCATTGAGGTAGGCATTCCCATACTCATAATACAAATGACTCAAAGAATAAATGTTGACATGTGAAGATCCATGTCAAGTAAGACAGGTCATGGCCACCAAACATACACCGTGGATCCATGCCATTATGACTCAAATCTAAACATAGCCACCAAAAATACACTGTGGATCTATGTGTTAAAGACTCAAATTTGAACATAGCCACGA
>SNQJ01S0059615.1:28856-57483 GCA_010110895.2 Picea sitchensis | reverse complement strand
GTTGTAGCCTCCTTCTGGTTGTAGCCAGAGAATAGGGGAGTTGGAGCTTCCCTCAGTTTGTATCTTGAGAAATAAGGAGGTTGGAGCCTCCTTCCAGTTGCAACTGGAAAACAAAGGAAATTGGTGCTTCCAATGAATGTAATTCTTCAAGACATAAGAAAAAACATTATGTGGTTTTCTCCCACTTTGGGTTTCCATGTAAAACATTGGTGTATTGTGTATGTGTATGATTGCTCATTTGTTCATTGCTTATTTACTCTGCAGTTATTTGATGATGATGCTACATTGATATAACACTTGGATTATATGGTTAAAAAAGATTAGATTTCTCTATTACTGATTCATCCCCCTCCCTCCCCTCTCAATAATCCAACAAAAACTAGTCTTTTTATATTTTGAACTAGATATATAAAAATAGAGGTTATATACTACAAAGTATGCACCTAAACGTTTTTCAATGTTTTTGGAGTATAATGTATTATGATCATAACTTACATCCCTATGGTACAAAAGGATCTGAAAGTTTTGTTCCAGATGACAGATTTTGTAACAGAGTATTTATATTTTCTAATATAATCTTTTTTCATACTGAGAAAAACAAATAAACCATATATATATGGATTTAATATAAAAATAGAAAGATTCTATGAAATGTATATAAATTCTAAATTTTATTTAACAATATATTAGTAGAAAAAAGTTATTACCACTTGAATCCCATTTTAGTAATTTACACATTATGAAGAAATAAAACAAAAGAAATTAAGGAGATTGAATTACTTTGAATGCATATCTATAATATTATTATATCAAATGTGCAAATGTCACTATTGAAGTTTTGTTTTTTTCTTGAATAAATGTCACTGTGAAGTTTTGTTTTTTGTTTTTTTTCTCGAATAGACATTTCTTTTGGCTATTAGTATAAACCATGTATAAAACGATTTAATATAAAAGTACAAAGATTCTAAAAAATGTATAGATTCTAAAATCAATTTACAATATATTAATAAAAAACACTACCACTTGGAATCACTATTAGTAATTTATGTCATAGTTTATAAAGAAATAACACACCAAAGTTAGGAGGTGGAATTAATTTGGATGCATGTATCTAATATAATTATATTAAATGGACAAATTTTGAAATTTTGTTTATTTTTTTAATATTTATTTATTTTGGCAATGAATTTAAACCATGTAGATACGATTTTAATATAAAGGTAGATTGTAAAAACAATTTTTATAAAAATAATTAAATAATTAAAAAATTGATATAATTTAATTTAAAACATTAAAAAAATTATATAAAAAAAAACCACAATTAAAAAAATAATAATAATAAAGTTACATTATAATAAGATGCTAACATGAGGAGGAGGCTGATCATGTGATCATTTAATGATAGTACCACAACCACAAGTGTGGAAATTTAGTAGGAAACTACAATTACAACTATGCAATTAATTCTTCATACAATTACAACTATACAATTAGGTCACGTGTTGTCGTTTATGATAAGCCCCGTGAGGCGAGACTCGGCGTGCATGGCCTTCACAATAATTATTTATAGCATTTGTTGCTGCAGAATCCCAGCAACATATTACGCAGTACAAAGAGGGACGGTGGATCTTTGACCATATAATTAATTTTGTATAAATGACGGTCTCTTTCAATGTGTTCACGGGCTCCTGCCATTCACAAACTACAGAAGGTAAGACAAAAAAAAAGCAGCAAGAATCATAAAACTAATATAAGTCATATAAAAATGAAATAACAAAACTAATAAAAATCATAAAGATATCTTGTCAACATTTTTAATTTAATTTATAAATATTTAATAAACAATTCCATTAGTTTATTAAAAATTAAAATATTGGAATAGTAAAACTAATAAAAATCGTAAAGATTGAAATAACAAAACTAATAAAAATCGTAAAGATTGAAATAACAAAACTAATAAATATTTTCCTTTAATTTAATTTTTTAGTTTATAAATATTTAAAAATATTAATAATAATTGATCGAAATGTGGAAACTTTAGCTTTAAAGAGTTTTTATCTCAAACCTAAGTGTTGGTTTCCATTTGTAGATACACTTTTGTTATTTGGTTTTATAGCCATACCAATTTAATCTCTTTCTTCAACAACCTCGAGAGCATTTCTCCTTACATCCAATTTACTATGGAAATCCAAAAGGACAATTGATCCATATGGATATTGGTGGCCACCCACCTATTCCAAATTTCAATGGGATCATCTTGACAGTTTCCAGTTCAACCTATTTCTCTATAATGGGGACACTTCTTTGTAATTATGGGTTATGCACTTCTAAATCTATCTTGAATCCCTACACAGCATCCAGGTGGATATTGGTGGCCGCCCATCTAGTCCAACTGGCCTATTTTGGTAGTTTTCATCTCAGTATATCTTTTTGTACTTTCGAGGCAATTTTGAGGCCCTAAACAACATTTTTTGGGCTTGGGACAGTCAAATTGTTGATTGATTCTAAGTTTGATGGCATAATGTGTATTTCTCGAAAAGACCTTTCCAATGGGCTATCACAGGCCTAAAACGAAGATCGTATGCAAAAGTTACGACCCCAAGAAGTTAATGTATTAACTTACCCCAACGGGGCCCACATGACTTTTAGTGTTTCATCTCCTAGGGTTAGGTTTTTGGATGTCTAGAGTTTTAGCATTCATGTTTATTATAAAAAGGCCTTTAGAGCTTCATTGTACTCATCTTCTTGTGAATGAGCATAGCCATCACATATCCTCTCAGAGATAAAGTTGTCACCATTCTAGTGAGTCTTACACTCTGTATTTTTACAATCTCTGTACATTTCTTTCATTAATAGAAATCATGTATTGTTGTATTTCTCTGTTTCTGACAATGTTTATGTGTATTTCATTGTAATATATCTACTTTCATTTCATTCCGAACATAATCTGGATCAACGGTATCATGTAATATCCATGTTTCCCCCAGTTTGTAAATATAACTATAGCCTGCTAAAATACTATGGGCAGACTGAATATGTGTGGATGTTGGAATTGATGAACTTTTTTTATTATAAAAGGTAATGTATATATTTCTATTACTAAATAAAATGGAAAGCGTTGCCTAATTGTTGAAGGGGTTTTGCCAAGGTAGATCATGATACATGAGAGAGATGGTGAGGGGAACCAACAATGGCTGAGATGACCCCCACCAGATGGTCCAGAAGAGAACCGAGAAACAAGTTGGTTTTGGGTGCAAGAATTTGTTGGCAGTGGTTTCAGACCAAGTTGATAAACATGGTTATATAGAAGATGAGTGATTGAGGAAGCACTCACTATAGACCCCCTTGCTTGGTGGAGAGAAAACCAATCTACCAAGTTCTTGTGGGAGGAGGAGAGTGGTCTCCATCCCTGACTCTTGTTGAACAAGAAGGAACAGTCTCTCTTAGAGCATCATGATCTAGCTAGGGGGTGGCCAGCGGTAAATCTGTCCAGAAGTTGTTGAGCCTACGGCTGGGTGGAAAATGGCACCCCTCTCAGCAGTTACTTCACTATCTGGTTTCTTGATAAGTATTCTTATACCCAGTGTACTAGAATTGAAATGAGTGGTTGGATGTCTATGCCTATGACTAGAATTTGCATTGTATGCTTAATATTAGAAATTCTTATTGTTCTTTTGTGAACCCCTGCATTTGAATGGTTTTTGTCTGCCTCTGCTTAGCAGTATGAGAACTATTGGACATGGGTCTTCAAATGAATTTAGGAATACATTTACGATTTATGTGCTGGTTGGAAAATACTTAAGGGAATTTTCCCAAGGATTGATTTTGTAATGTAAGAGTCGGGGCAGACTTCGCTTGAACGCTTCATTCCTATCGACCCCTCGAATTTACCTTCGAAGGTTACTAAATTCAAGCTCTGTGGAGGGAGGGCGCCTCCTTCAAACCATTCCTCTGTGTGACTGAGGGCTCATGTCCACGGCCATAACCAAATCACGGTTAAGAGTTGAGCGTGCAACCCCAGAACTTGTCAGGGAATCCATATGGCCATGACCTTGGAACCCTTCACTAGGTCCGAGAGGAGCTAAGTTATCTTAGCTTTAGAACTCCGGAAGTCCGGAGCTCCGGGATGTTATGACTTTACAACATTCAAAACCAACTAAAGACAACCTGTTGGTATGGTTACCAGCGAAGTTAACCGACATCTGGTGATTTCCTTAACTGTGACCGTGGGATCTATCCCATCGTTAAACTATGATCCACTCCTTGGTCGCAAAGTAACATGAGATGTAGATCTAAGGGTATTCAGGATCTTCCCTAACCATTGGATCTACATCGTGGTCAGTCCGGCATTGACAACTCCGAGAGAAAATGAGTGTTAAACGGGTGAAACCCCCGAACGTCGAACCCGCAAAGTGACGAGAATCGTAGATCTGAGTATATTTGGGATATTCCCTTACCGTTGGATCTACGTCGTGGTTAGTCTGACATTGACTACTCCGAGAGAAAAGGAGTGTTAAACAGGTGGAACCCCCGAATGTCGAACTTGTGAAGTGACGAGAACCGTAGATCTGAGGATATTTGGGATCTTCCTTGACCATTGGATCTACGTCGTGGTCAATTCGACGTTGACCACTATGGGAGAAAAAGAGTGTTAAACGGGTGGAACCCCCGAACGTCGAACTCGTGAAGTGACAAGAACCGTAGATACGAGGATATTTGGGATCTTCCTTGACCATTGGATTTACATCATGGTCAGTCTGACATTGACCACTATGGGAGAAAAAAAGTGTTAAACAGGAGGAACCCCCAAACACCGAAGTCGCGAAGAGACGAGGATCGTTGATCCGAGGATGATTCAGGATCTCTCCTGACCATTGGATCTAGACTGTGGTCAGTCCGACGCTGACCACTCCGGAAGTAAAAATGAAATTACACAGCCAAACCCCCGAACCCAGAAGTCGTGAAGCAACGAAGGTCATAGATCTATGGCTCTACGTGGACATATCTCGATCGTGGGATAAAAGGGGTATTGGGAGGTTGTTGGTGGGAGTTCAGACTTCGAAGATCCGGACGATTTCACAGGAAAGAGAGGCTAGAGGCTCCCGAAAGCTGTCCGTTCTGAGTGACATGACATGCTGACATCACCTAGGGTGACGTGGACCCATGTTCTGCATGCCACGAGTCATCTTGATTCGTGATTTTTACAGACCTTATATGCCAATTGGAATGTGACACGTGTCACCCATTGATGGGGCCACGTGTCATATCTGCCCTTTGATGTGTGTCAAGCCCCTAACACATGCTCGCTTGGCCTAATAGATGGTGGAATACCCATGCACTAGGAGTTCGAGACTTTGGGGAACTTGGGATGCTGGAGTGTTGGGGTTAATCGGTCGAAGGCCCAGACCTACCTGTCCATGTCTCTATGTTTAATGCACTGCCACATGTAAGTGTGGACCCTTCGGGAATCCGGGGTTTCAGAACTCCAGAGGATTTGGATTGGTATATTGGATAAGTCGAAATGGGTCGAAGGCTCGGATTTACTTTCCTGCTCCCGTAGGCTATAAGAACAATTTAAATGTAATTAATTAAATGAGAGGGACCCTCTCTGGAACGCCGAAATTCGAGAGATTTGGGTTCATAAACACATGATGAGGAATTTCGTTGAAGTTCAAAGACTTAAGCGTTAACTAATATTAATGAATCTAAGTGCCCTTGGAGATTTAGTATGGAGTGGGATTTCGCTATATTAATGGTTAATTAACCTAGTAAGTCTATCGGAGTTAGAAAAATGTCAACCCCTGGTTCGGAGAGTCTCTATAAACTATGATGATGTGGAGTGTCGGGTGACAGGGAGCCTTGTGGGTGTCACGTGGTTGTGAGAGACTATAGTTAATGAAGGCTTAAAGAAATTTAAAGGGCCATAACTTGCAATCCAAAACACATATCTGGGAAAATCTATAGTCGTTGGAAAACCCTCGTCGAACCGAAGACAATGGGACCCTAGTTACAGGGATTCAAGGTGATTAAGAAAAGTGAAATTTCGATGCCCCATCCCTTAAAAAGGTACTTAGGGGTTGGGTGTGTGACAAAGTGGTATCAGAGTGAGAAACAACACGTGGCTTGCTTGGGCTCATGAACGAGTCACATACAAATCTTATTAGAGAAATTTTAAGGGCTAACACCCTATCTTACCCCATTCATAAGAAGCTTATTTGAACCACTACTGAAGAGAGGAATGAAACTTTATGTTGTTGTTATATGTTTTGAAAATCTGAATTGTGTGTTGCTAGTGTTCCAAATAAAGAAGTCGACTTCACCTTACCAATTGTATGTGTTGTTTATAAACTAGTAGATAATTAACTAACAGAAAATGTTTCATCGGCACTCAAGAAGTCAGTGGACAATAGGAAAACTACAACGTAAAGGATGGAGACACACAAAGAGTTGGGGGAAAGCTCCCACAATAGAGAAGAAGAATTTGATGAGAGGAGGGCGGTGGAAACCCCTCCAGATTTGGTTGAAACCGTAATAAGCCTCATGGAAGAATTACAGAGTTGTAAGGATGACAATGAAAGGATGATAAAAGAACAGGAAAATCAAACTGAAATTAATGCAGTCCTACTGCAAATCCTATTAGATATACAAAGGCAGCTGCAACATGGACCAACAACTAGTCAAGTGGACATACATCATACTAATAAAACCCAAAGTCCACCTGAGATACAAAAACATGGTCCTGAAAGTGGCCACACAAGGAGGAGCACCTCCAAGAAGGTCCAACATAGAGCTAAGAGACATTCAACGGGAGAATCCTCTAGCGAGGAAATTGACAATTCCAAGGAATTTTCTAGTAGTGAGACTAGTTCACATTCCCAGAGGAGAAGAAAGAAGAGGAAACATTCCAAGAGCCATGACCCTGAGGATTTTAAGAAATCCAAACCACCCACTTTCGATGGAGAAATAAAAAAGGGGGAAGAAGCAGAAGTTTGGCTACTTGGCTTGAAGAAGTACTTTAGATTCCATGACTACTCTGAAAACTTAAAGGCTCAGATAGCCATTTTCAACTTGAATGGAAAGACCTCCATTTGGTGGGAGGACCTTAGGAATGTGAAAGGAATCCATGAGAAGGACTTGTCATGGAAACAATTTGAGAAATACTTCAAGAAGAAGTATCTTTCGAAAAAATACTTTGATGGGAAGACCAAGGAGTTCTATGAACTCAAGCTAGGACAACTCACAATACATGAATATATCAACAAATGTCTTGAGTTGATAAGGTATGTGCCCTACATAAAGGATGAAAAGGTAAAGATGCAACGATTTATTAGTGGATTGTCTAAGTCCTTCCGGGACATAATTGAATTTGATGAACCAAAGACCTTATAAGATATTATCCGAAAGAAAAGGTACTGCTATGAGAAATTCAAGAATAAGGCAGAACCTCATAAGGACTGGAAGAAGAAAAGTAATTTGGAATTCAAGAAGAAGGGGTTTAAATCCTCAATATTTAAGAATCATGGGAAAAGTTCTAAGATGAGCCTTCCTACTAAAAGTGTATATCAGCAGAATTTTTCATCTCAGAGTGGTAATAAACCTTTTGGAGTAGCCCAAGGTAAGAATGATAATACCAAGAGAGAACCCTTGAAATGTTGGGTTTGTGGAGAAGAACTGTTGAGGGACTGCCCACATAGGCAACACGACAATAGGAGGGTCTACAACATCCAAGAGGCTACCAGAGTCAATGATGTGGCTAGGAGCATGCCACAAATTTATGCAGCCTTGGATAATAGACAAGTTGACCATCAAACTTTAGTGGTGGAGATGGAAGGTATGATTTCCAACCATCTAGTTTCCATTTTAATTGACCCTGGTTCTAATCTGAGTTATGTTTCTCCTCAAACTGTTGAGAAATGTAAATTGCAGCAAGTAAAACATGTCAAATCATGGCTAATACAACTAGCCACTGGAACCAAAAGAAAGGTAACAGAGGTCATACTAGCATGTCAATTAATTATGAATGGATTACCCACCCAAGAAACCCTAAACATGTTCCCTTTAAGATCTTATGACCTGCCGATTGAGATGGACTGGTTGGCTGCCCACAAAACCAAGTTGGATTTTTACAATAAAAATTTGGAGTGTGAAGATGAAGAAGGGAGAAAAATAACCCGACAGGGAATTCAAAATCATGTCTTAGTGAGACAGATATCAACCCTTAAGTGAAGAAGTATTGCAGAAAAGGATGTCCTTTGTATGCAATACAAGTGTTGAAGTATGTTGAGAACAATAAACCAAGCCTAGAGGACCATCCCATATTAAGAGAATATAAATATGTGTTTCTAGAAGAGGTACCAGGTCTACCTCCAAGAAGAGATATTGAATTTTCAATAGAACTTGTACCAGGAGCAGTGCCAGTGTCTAGAGCACCCTATAGAATGAGTACACCAGAGCTAGTTGAGATCAAACTACAACTAAAGGAGATGTTGGACAAAGGCTACATTCGACCTAGTGTGTCTCCATGGGGAGCACCAACCTTGTTTGTGAAAAAGAAGGATGGCACACTCAAGTTGTGCATAGACTATATACAACTCAATAAGATGATCATTAAGAATAAGTATCCCTTTCCAAGGATCGATGGCTTGTTTGACCAATTAAGGGGTGCTACAATTTTCTCTAAGATTAACTTGAGGTCTGGATACCATCAAGTCTGAATTAAGAATAAATACATCCACAAAACATCCTTTAGGACAAGATATGGGCACTATGAATTTGTCCCTACAGCATGAAGGGAAGGGACTAATAAGTCAAAAAATTAAGGAGGTGTTATAACCCTAAATTGCACCATTCATGCTTACCTGGCATCAGGCCAACTCATTGCCCTTCATTGCCAAATCCATGATGAACAGACTCCTTAAAAAACCTCTTAAATCAAGTAACCCGCGCCCTAAGCCATTACTGGGCGCGTTGGAACATTGGCAGGCCTTATACTGCACGCGTTGGATCACTGGCTGGCCCACTACAGCCCGCGTTTACCTAACAAAGCAAAAAATCAGGAAAGTTTCCGACGGAACGAAAAGCTTTGGGTCAGTTAACTAGTACTCCCAGCCATGCATGGCCGAGAGTTCGTCCAAAACCCTAGCTCCTTCTAGCCTATAAAAGAAGGGGTAGGGGTACTATTCAAAAGGAGGAAAATCATAGCAAAGAAACTTTGCCCAATTGCCGAATCCGTTTTGTCCCAACCCTTTAGCCTTTCCTCAAGCTTTAGGAGAATTTAAGCAAAGCAGTTGGAGGACAAAGAAGAGGAGGAGCCCAGTCCCAACCCTTTAGCCTTTCCTCAAGCTTTAGGAGAATTCAAGCAAAGAAGTTGGAGGACAAAGAAAAGGAAGAGCCAAGGATCAGGATCAAGGAATCCGGTGGGTCGGTCTCAAATCATTGTGTTGATTCATCTTGAGATTAATAAAGATACTTTTCCCGTCCCAAACAGTCTTATGTGTTTCCCATTTCGATTTATGTTTAATCCTTAACCCTAGTAGAACAACAAATAGCATGCATGCTTAGTTTCATTCCTGATTGTGGTGGATCACTCTTTGGAAGGGAGAAGCGGCGGCAGATAAAGCGAACCGGAGGATCTACACCAAACGCCAATAACAAGGTTAGTAGTTCCTCTCCATGCATGTATCGTGAAAAGGGGTTTCAGGCCTAGTAGAAGGTTAAAAGTAATTCGGTTGGTCATCATCTGCATGCAAGTTTAAGCCCTAGCTTGTTAGTCCCTAGGGTATAATTTCCCAGAACACATGCATCGATCAGACATTTTATTCTTAGGGTTTCCCGGATTTAGCTAAAGGTTCTTGGGTAGTTCAAAGAAGTTGAGTTTTCTGCTTTGTTGTTTTTTTTGTTTTCCTGCTAGGTCAAAAGCTAGCAGTGGAACCCGGTTATCAATACCAGTTTTCCTTGACTGAAGCTCGACATTTATTCTCGGGACACACAAAAGTACACGCGGCCTGCAGAAGTCATGCCCGCGTGTAACCCGCGCACTAACCTTCTACAACCCGCGTTCGAACGCCTGTTGTAGTGGTTTCAACAGCGTGTAGAGCCCATGAAGCTTAAGATGCAGTCCCCTCTTCCCCTGTCAGAAGTTTACCTTCTCAAAGGGGCTTTCTGGATCCTGTCCGAGTCTTGTTGGTTTACCGCCTTGTTTTTCAGTCCGCTTTATTGTGTTTGATTTTGCATTTATTTTTCCTTTTCAAAACAGCAACCAAGCCTTGAGACCCCGCTGTCACAAGAGGTTTTTCGTGTCCTGGTCAGCCTGTGTTGTTTTATCTTAGCTCTATACAGACCTCAAGAACTGCTCAAGTCTAGGCTCATAAAATCTGTCACACCAACACACGGTTGTTTTGTGACAGCCACGGGCTTGGTTGGTATCTTTCAGCTTGGGTAAAATCATCCCCTTGTGGTGAGAAGAGATCCCTCTCGTGGGTTTAGAGTCCGGGGCTGCCACAAATACAGCACCTTCCTCGGCCCTGTGGTTTTTAGTTGATGTTTTGATAGAAAAAGACAAAAAAGAAAAAAACATTTTTTTTTTTTTGTTTTATGTTTTTTAGACAAGTTTTAGAATTGGTGCTTTCTTGATTTCCTTTGTGCATCTTTTCTCTGGTTCGCTGTACCGCTAAGCCGTAACTCATTTTTTTTTCTTGGTTTTGTGCTTGTCGCCATTTTTCCTTTATTGCTTCATTTAGCACTCAAATAAAAAACTTTGTCATTTTCTCTTGGTTTATACTGTGTTGTTGCATCAAGAGTTAGGAAGAATTCTCGCTCAGAAGTTCGCATCGTGATTTAAAGTATAAGTAGCCTTCGCAGGATCCGAAAGTGAAATTAATTTGCGTTTTCTCTCGCATGAAATCTTAGGAAAGCTGAAAAGAAAAGAATTCCTTTCCTTTGTTGAAAAGTTGTTGGTTTTTGCATTGTTTGAAGAAGTTTTTTGTTTCCAAGCATTTTGTTCATTTTGCTTTGAGTCTTTACACACCATTAAGGTTTTACCTCTTCATACCTTTGTGACTTAAAAAGCCCATTAAAAGCAACGCTTAATTAAAATTAACTAGACTTTTTGTTTGAAGGGTGCATACACTATCTCGCATCTTAGCCTGGAATAGGTTGGAGAGTAAATTCTCCTAGGCCACTCAAACCAAACATTGAGTCTGTGATAGGGAGTGGTGGTCCGGGCCACGGAATGGTCCGACCCTCTAACACGGGTTAAAACACGCAGGTCAGTTTTAAGGGTAGCGACAACCCTCCAAAGATGGACCGAAGCGAGTGGTGTTACGGCAGTATCTGCTGGGCGAGTCCGCCGCTTGCATTTTGCCACGGGCTTCGCGGGTATCGACTGCTTGGGTCCCTCCGCTGTCTTCCCACCATTTGCTCGATACCCTTGACAGTTTCTTCAGTTTGATACCCTCGCCATTGTGGTCTACCCGACCATCGACTGTACCCGTCAGACTATTCAACGCGCTGTCTAGTTGCCAATCTTTCTTAGGGACATACACAAGTGACTAAGGGGGTATAACGTGGTACCTAGGATGTATTATCGGCCACGCTTTAGTATACCCTGAGGGTGTTTCAGATTCGGAAAGGTAATTTTGCACCGGTAAGTTGCTCTAGTGTTGGTTGTTGTAACCTGCTTCTTCCAACTAGTTTAGTGTTTACTTGATTTATCTTCTAGGGCTTTCTTTGAAGTGAGTGTTAATGTTTGTTCGTAGGTCACCTTTAGCGTGTCGAATCTTCTATACAGCTGGAGGGATCACAAAGCCCCGCCGGGTCATGGCAGCTTCCTCACCGCCATATAATCGAGCCACCCCCGCCACCTTTGTATGGGTTAGACGCAACCCAGGGTCTTCGCTAACCGGGCTTTGCGCCCAACAACCCCCCGAGGAATAAACCGCCAATCTTGTCTCGGTTGAAACCTCAAACACCGAGCATTTCATCGACATTATTGTGCCAATTCAATTTTACTAACGCCTCGCCAATGCCTAACCTAGTGGGATGGAACCAACCTCAAGTACTTCAACTGTCCCTTCCATTCCCATCACTTGCTACCATTGTGAGAAAGCATTCTAACCTCTTTGTCGACGGTCCGGGCCACCATGGTCCCAACTACGTGACATTGGACCGACCCCATCTATCGCGACGGTCACACCTCTTTACACACCTAGCACGACAGGCGCTCCGCTATACGGTGAGCCAGTTCAAAAATTCTACCCCGCGACTCACTTACCCAATTTTTACAGACTTTTAATCAAAGGTGGAGCTCTAACGCCCTCCTAGGTCAACTTGGGGCATTCCCGCCCTTTCAACGCTCTTACTGGAGGTCATATTCCTCCTTCGTCCCTTCGCTCGGTGGATCACATGCCAGTCCGCTGGGAAGCCTACACACACAAGTTC
Organism: Picea sitchensis; assembly: GCA_010110895.2. Taxonomy (NCBI): domain Eukaryota; kingdom Viridiplantae; phylum Streptophyta; class Pinopsida; order Pinales; family Pinaceae; genus Picea; species Picea sitchensis. Next base: position 45,045 of record SNQJ01S0059615.1, on the reverse strand, counting down.
ACTTGGAGCCTGGAGTCAAGGAACACCCGCGTTAAACTCAGCCGGAGGGTTCGCCACCGCTTGTTTGGAACGAAAGACGCTTGGTAAAAACAACGCTTCACACCACTCTTCCCAGAACTGAGGCACTCCCATATTTGGATGTACCCAATTCCCAAGATTGTGGTACTCATTCTCGCCGGGCACATATACCCGTGACCTCGAACTCAAAGACAAGGATCCGCTCCCCATCTGGAATGTCGTTCTGTGGTAACTCTTTCCATAGCCATTGAATCCCGGACATACTTCTGTGCCTCTTCCATCTGGACCGACATGGGGTAATCCTCAGTCCTTAAAGTCCGGCCGGCGAACATGATGAATGCCCAACATCCTATGTCCTTCATGGGGAGTCGCCTAAATGATGTCTCCATTGTGATGCGTAACCTTACTTTCTTCGTCGTATTAAGGAGCCCACTGGAACTCGCCATCAGCCTAAACTTTTCCCCGCAACCGGTGCCAATAAACTCCGACCCCTTTTTCCGTGCTATCAACAACAACCTAAATCCGCCCTTCTGCTATCGCTATTAATTTGCTAGATTTGACACGGTTGTTAAATGATCCCATTCGTATTGACGATCATATGGCCTCCTATGCCAACGGTTGCCTTCGGACATTCCAAAGTTCGAGGCTGAGCCTAACGAAGATCCAGTGATCAGCCGGATCATTTCCACCTATGGTGCTCATCTAACTTCATCAAAGATGACCTTCGTCCAGCTAAGTGATCGCTTCAGTGACTCTATTGGGAGTGCCGCTGAATGGTACATCGAAGCCCGGACCGGGCCACGATATTCTTCTTTTGGTGAACGGGCGATGGCCTTCCTTAACCATTTCCAAGTACCTGTGAGATACAACGCCGACACAAAATTGCTAGCCAATTCTCGGTGCGCATAAACAACGGACCATATCTCGCATCATATTCGAGTGCTTATCGGCCGAAAGAGTTTTATCAAGGTACCCATCCCACCATCATTCCTGCTTGAGTGGTTCTTAATTCCTTTAGTTCCGCAGCTATCCAAAGATGTCGCGACTTCTGGGGTTTTCTCCGAGGAATATGCCATCATGAGTGCTCAACAACTTGAGCTAATCTTTTCTTAGTCTGGTTTATTATACACTATCTTGCTAGATATGCCACGTTCAATACTGTAAAACTAGATAGAGAGCTGGAGCACATGCCGATTGTATTATTGGTTCAACACAAACTAAGTTTGTTAAGCAATTGACAAAACAATTGCAATGCTTATCTATACAACACTCACCGGCCACCAAACTAATGTTTCGTTGTTCCTCCCATTCAAATGTCTGGTACACTGCGTAGACGTGACCAACCCAAAGGCTAACTAGCAGCCCGAGGGGAAGAAAAATCAACGTAAGAAGAGTAAGGGGGTTAAAAAACCAGATGATAATGCTGGTGAGGGTACCACCTAAAAGAGGAAGGCAAGGTATCCAGGTAACTTATGTGCTGGAAGACCACCCTAATCTATCTTCGCCCCTCGACTATGAGGTTCAAGTTCGTCACAAAGAACGCTAGCCGTGGTTGACTAACTCAAAGATGGGCAAAATTTAACTCAAGCTCTCATGAAGTCGGCGGGGCGTTCAAGAAAAACCGCCTCCCCAAAAATTCATCTTCCATGTAACGCTATATGGTAAAAGTGATGTTTTTCTATAATGACTAGAGCGCATCTAATTATAGCAAAACCGTTACCTTTGAGAAAGGCAAAGAAGCCGAGATCCCATATCTCCTCTACAAATAGAGAAGACGTTGGATGAAACGATGACACGCATTCCAAAAGGTGCGCTCAAGCGCGCGACTTCTCACAATCCAAACGCAAGTACGCCTAACTACTTTGTGGTGGAAGATTTATCACAAACCCCTTTGTAAGCATAACCGCTTTGAGGTCCTCCAAAGTTGCCTTCTCAAAGAGGAAAGTCTTGTTAACCGCTTTAGGCTCTATCGAGACTTTGTAACCCTAAGTACCATCGTTAGATAATGACCGACTTCGGAACCCTCGCTTTTTCTTACCATGTCACGCTTTCGTGATAGTAGTGGCTCATCCCACTTTTTTTTTTACATGGAATATCTTCCAGACCGCGGTTGACGAGGGCGCTTCGACTTGCTTTATGTCGCTAGCATGCTGGAAATCCATTGGTCAACCAGTTGTTCTGCCACTTCACTTTCACCGCTCGATGTATCATTCTTCCTCGCCAATCAGCATGACATCATTCCTTCTTCCTGCAGCTTAGGGGGGAAGACGGTAAAAGGCCGGGTAGAGGTAGTTGATGCCCCATCGTAATTACAATCTATTGTTAGGGTCGTAGTTGGACTTATGCAAAGCAAGCAGTGGTCACTACAATTTTTCCGCGTCTTATTGTTCTTACATGAAGGCCGGATAGTGACAATTGATCGGGTTATCCTTTCTCTCGGCCCGACCCAGCCTTTGGGGCATCCACGGCCCCACGGTTGATAATCCTCAAGCCGGTATCAGCCAATATAGGAGCTGGTTTGTGCCCGCATCTTTATCGGTACTTTCGATTACCCACCTCATGACGATGTCAAGTTTACATCTAATCACCACAAGGCTAAGATCTTTCATGTTTCGGCTGCTGGGCATCTAATTTACTTTTAGGATCCGCTGGACTCTTCCTTCCCCATCAACCACGATGGATGATGACAGGCACGCCGGCATGGCTACACCCTGCTCTGGCCACAATAAGTTGCGTACTCTTTTGTCCAGCAAGATTCAGCTAACCCTTATCTGACTTCTACACAAGAGTTGGATCCACTCTTTAGAGCCTATCCGGCTCGGGGATTCTCTTTACCATATATCGTATTCGGGTAGATTTAGTCTTTCCTTCCGATGAAGCTATAATCAAAGAAATGACTAGTCCAGAAAAACCATGGGAAGATCTTCATCACGCATCATAATTTCCTCCCAGAAGTTGCCAATCAATCGAGGCATGTGAATTCACTATCACCATGACGGAGATCGCCTTTGTCCCATAACCTCTTTTAGCTACGTATATTTATGCCGCAGGGAAATATGGCTAATTATTGTTGCAAATCCATACCCATAATATCTCCCAACTCCTCATGCTTCATGGAGAATGTCTTCGTCGGAGCAGATTGTTCTCCGGCGAGATTCGATTTACACGGATCTTTTCAAAAAATTTCGCGACGCTTTGCCCGGGTTGTATGAGGAAATGCCGTGCATCGCATCCGAAAATAGTTGAACATGAGATCACTACTGCATCCCCGGGATGCTAAGCCTGCTCGGTCGTAAACTTCGCCCAGCTTAACTTCAGGAAAGTGAGCCATCAAAGTCGGTGGTTGAGAAATTGCTGTAAGGCGTGTTTCATATACCTCATTCTACTTTGACCCCTAATGCTCAAACCCCGCGTCTGGCCGATAAAACAAGGCACGACATTTGGCGCCCTGTACCGATTCGCGGATTTGAACAAGGTATGTCCAAAAGATAATTATCCAACCCCTCTGCATCGCACTGCATCATCGATGAATGCGCTCGGTTGTGAAGCTCTTCGTCATGGATGGTTTCTCAAAGCGCAATCGTGGATCCCAAACCAAACCCCGAGGGACCAACACAAAATGGCATTCATTTGTCCGTGGGTACATTCGCTTATCAAAAGATGCCTTTTGTCTCAAGAATGTTGGAGCTTGTTCTTCCAGCTGGCCGTCTTTTATGCTTTCAATGACTCAAACATATAGTCGTAGGCCTATCTAGATTTAGTATCACGCCTCTCGCAAGCTTAAAATATCATCCTGATACACCTCGTATTCACTTAACGCCGCCGGGCAATTTCTGACGCCAACAAAATGTTTCTTTTAAGGCCAATTTCCAGACGCCTTAGGGTTTGCATTGTTTCAACAATGCATCATGTAGATCCTCTCAAGGTGGGAGGCGATAATCCGTGATTGTGACACGGAACCGCCATATCTACTCTAGAAGTGTCGAAACTTGGTGGTATAGCTTTGCCAAACATAGGCGTCTCGTGTGTTCCTGTTGCATTATGGTGTCTTATGTCGCTTCTAACAACATCAGAGGGCTCGAGTCCCAGAGGTCTTTCTAATGCAGTGTGAGCCTCATTTCGTATTGGTCGCTTTTACCTTTGTCTTACCCTCCTGGACTTTAAATCCGCAATCCTGGTCTCCTTTAAGCCCCTTTTCGCATTGCTAAACCGGAATTTGAAGGCACGACCGTCCGATGGTATTTTACCCCTTTTTTCAGTTTGGACGGTCAACTGTACTAACAAATGAATACTCTATCGAATTTCAATTCTTTAGAAGAGTATCCTCGTATAATTTTATTCCTTTTCGGGCTTGAGGGACTAAATTTATGGGCGAAACCCCCCTGAGTCCATAGTTAAGCTCTTTCGAATTCCTAAAATTGAAAATATTGTTGAGTGACCTTTATTCTTTTCACACTCGCGAAACGGTCCAGAAGAACATTCCCTCGCCTGAAAGTCCATAGCTGTTTCTTTCGTAGACTTTAAAAATTGAAAAATGGTCGAGATCTGGCAATGGCTAGTTTTAAAATGGTTTTGAATTGACGCCTAGTCGGTGCTAGTTTACCCCTTTTCAAACCGGACTAGACTATTGTTGAAAAGGGTACACCAATGGAGTTTCCTTTTATGCCTTTTCGACTCTCTAAACATGAAAATCACCGATCTTCCCTTCTATGGGCTCCTCAACTTACATCGGAGGACGCTACCATTGTGTGTTCTATCAACCACATCTACATCCTTTACCTTTCAACCTAGCAACAGTTTGCCTTTGCATCTTAACAACACCTTTTGGCCGCTGGAGGATTTTTTCTGAGTATTATTCCCTAGAACATCAGCCTTATCCTTGTGCCTTGAGCTTGTATGTTTGTTGTGCTCTTTCCTCCACTGTAACGTAACATCATTTATTCTTTTCAAAATAATCGAAAAGAACAAAAATCAAACCGTTCCAAAAAGAGGGATGGAAAAGTATTTTCTTTATTGGCAGATTAAGAGTCGCCTCTGATAAAGCACATTTGTCTGTTTGATTTATCAGACTTTGGGATGTAGTATGATCTTAGGAAGCTTTGCTCATTATCTTGAGTTGTGTCCTCCAATCGCTTGTTACTCTTCCAAACATATGGAGAGTTTATGCTGCCTCCTGCCCATAGATTTATGATTAATAGATATGTTGCCTCGAAGTCTTATCACTTGTCATGTTATTGTCCAAGGGAAGTTTGTCACTTTACCGAAGTCAGTCCCATCCTCTAATATGTCTCTTGTTCTCATACCCGGCCATCTTGAATGCCCAATCAAGTCTTTGTTCAAATCAATGAAGCCTCTAACCGGGACAATAAGATTATCAAGTCCACAACCGACGGCTCGTCAAGACCTCTCGGTAGTGCAACAGACACTCACCCTACACTTCTACCCAAGTTTTAGAAGATTTGAAGTTGTTGCTCAAACTCTGAAGACATCATCTCCAGCCATCAGGCCAAATCAACTTTTGAGACATGGATACTTCTTATGTATATCTTTCTAATTTCAAAATGTAGCTTCATTGCAGTATTATTCAGGGCTAATCTTTAATTGTTTGACATGGATCTACAATGTATTTACTGGTAGCCATATGGTTCTCGATTTATCCCGAGTAGTCCTCGGGTGAGACATTTGATATTTTTGCGATTTGCACCTCCGACTGATTCTGGCTCACTCATCTTGCAAGATATCGTAAGACAGATTAAAGAATTGCAATGTATTTCGCCATCGATGTTTCTTCCGGACCTCACACATTATTAGGGGGCATCTATAACCCTAAATTGCACTATCCATGCCAATTGCATGCCAACTCCATTTCCTTCATTGCAAAGCCGCGTCAATGCACTTTAAAACCTCTTAAATCAAGTAACCCGCGCCCAAGTTATTACCGGGCTGCTGAACCGGCAAGCCTTATACTAATATTAATATCGCTGAACGCTATTGGCCCACTCATTGTTCTCGCTAAGCACTAACAAAGCAAAAATCGTGAAATTTTCCGGCTGGAAATCTAAAAGCTTTGTCAGTTAACTGAAACTCTCTGTCATGCATGGCCGAGAGTTCGGCCCTAAAACCCTAGCTCCTTCTAGCCTATAAAAAAGAAGGGGTAGGGTACTATTCAAAAGTGAGGAAAATCATAGCAAAGAAACTCCCCAATTGTTTAACTGCTTTTGTCCCAACCCTTTAGCCTTCCCTCAAGCTTTAGGGAGAATCTACAGCAGCTTGGAGGACGTTAGCAGGAGGAGCCTGTGATCGATCATGAACTGGTAATGCTTCCTATAATCATTGTAAGTTGATTCATCTTGAGATTAATAAAAGATACTTTTCCCGTCCCAAATGCACGAATTCTATGTGTTTCCATTTGATTTATGTTTAATCTCTAACCCTAGTAGAACAATAGCATGCATGCTTAGTTTTGTCTTGATTGCGTGGATCGCTTTTTAAAGGAGCAAGCTAGAAGCAAGGGATAAAGTTTTCACCGAGGGGATATGCCACCTAAACGATGATAAAAAGGTTAGTTGGTTCCTCCATGTTTGCATGTGAAAAAAGGGGTTTTAGGGTTTCAAAAGCATAAAAGTAATTAAGGGTCATGATCCCCCATATTTAAGCCCTAGCTTGTTAGTTGTCCTGTAGGGTAGAATTTCCCCACAACAGGAGGTTGAATTATTTTGAATACATATCTATAATATAATTATATCAAATGGGAAAATCTCAGTGTTGAAGTTTTGGTGTTTTCTAGAATAAGCATTTCTTTTGTATATTAGTATAAACCATGTATACACGGTTTTAATATAAAAGTAGAAAGATTATATATATATATATATATAACTCAACCCTAATCTAGAAGGTCAAAATTCCATTCTATCCGCTTTGCCAAGTGTAAAGAAAAATAAGCATTGCTAAGATAAGAACAAATTCTCACGAGCTCCATAGTGAAACTGGGCGTTGGTCAATTCCTAAAACACCATGGGATGAAAGAGTTTGTCACCTTTTTGACACTAAGAAGGTTGAAGATGAAATGCACTTTCTCTTAGATTGTCCAACCTATACCCATATTAGATCTCATTTTCAAAATATTGATCACAATACCAACCTTCCTAACCTCTCAACTCAACAAAAGTATGGTGATCTTGGAAAGCTTCTCTTAATGTTTTTTGAGCACAAAAACAAAATTCTAAAGAATCACAAGTAATCATTTACCCTCTTAAGGTCCGATAGACCAATTAGGTCTTAGTAAACGTTAATCATCATCATCATCATCATATATATCTTCTAAAATCAATTTAACAATATATTAATACCAAAAAAATATTACGGTTTGGAACCCATTTTAATAATTTACATGTCATGGTTTATAAAGAAATAAAACAAAAAATTAAGAAGGTTTTATTGTTTTGAATGCATATCTATACTATAATTATATCAAATGGGCAAATCTCACTATTGAAGTTTTGGTTTTTTTCGTAAATAAGTATATCTTTTGGTTACATTTAATATAAAAATAGAAAGATTCTATAAAATGTATATAGTTCTAAAATCGATTTAACAATATATTAGTAACAAAACGTTATTACCACTTGGAATCCATTTCAATAATTTACACATCATGGTTTGTAAAGAAATAAAACAAAAAAGTAAGGAGGTTGTATTGCTTTGAATGCATATCTATACTATAATTATATCAAATGGGCAAAAGACACTGATGAAGTTTTGGTTTTTTAGTGAATAAGCATTTATTTTGGTTATTTTAGTATAAACCATTTATACATGAATTTGATATAAAAATAGAAAGATTCTATAAAATGTATATAGATTTTAAAATCAATTTAACAATATATTAGTAGTAAAAAAATTATTATCACTTGAAACCCATTTTAGTAATTTACATGGTTTATGAAGAAATAAAACAAAAATGTAAGGAGGTTGTATTGTTTTGAATGCATATTTATACTATAATTATATCAAATGGGCAAATCTATTGAAGTTTCGGTTTTTTTAGTAAATAAGGATTTCTTTTGGTTATTTTAATATAAATCATGTGTACATGGATTCAATATAAAAATAGAAAGATTTTATAAAATGTATATAGATTTTAAAATCAATTTAACAATATATTAGTAGCAAAAAGTTATTACTACTTGGAACCCATTTTAGTAATTTACATGAGAAATAAAACAAAAAAGTAAGGAGGTTGTATTGCTTTGAATGTATATCTATACTATAATTATATCAAATAGAAAATCTCATGGTTGAAATTTTGGTTTTTTTTCGTGAATAAGCATTTTATTTTAATATAAACCATGTATACATGGATTTAATATAAAAATATAAAGATTGTATAAAATGTATATAGATTCTAAAATTAATTTAACAATATATTAGTAGCAAAAAGTTATTACCACTAGTAATTTACATATCATGGTTTATGAAGAAATAAAACAAAAAAATAAAGAGGCTTTTTTTTCCAGTAGAAAATTCGCACAAAAATTATATTAAGTATAATTTTTTTTAACATCAACAGTATAATGATCAATAAGAGTTAGATTTGACTGACCAACATTGCTCCACTACACAAATAACAATCATGATCATCTATTTCCAATAGGATAAGAAGCACTGTATTCCATACAGGGTCGCTTCAAACTATAACTGAAAAAAGATAGAAATGTCAAAGAAGCACTATTGCATTCCAAACCCACACAAGGATAAACAAAAAAACAAAAAAGTCAAGAGAAAGAAGGAAACTAGAAGATGTTTAAATGGTGAGTAGGCCCGACATTCTCCCCATCCCAGGTGAAATATGTAAGTCTTCATTTTGGAGATGAAAGTTCTTGCTTTGAAAGTTTAACAGCCTCCTCATTGTATTCTCTAAATATGTGTTGGAAGCTGATACCTTGGAAGGCTGCCACCAGATCTTGAATTCTGATCTTCCACCCTTCGATATGAATGGCCCGAAGATTCCCAATTTGATTATGCCAATCAATGATCACTTTGGAATCCCCCAACACCTGTATATGCTGAATTTCTAGGCGTTTTGCAATGGTGAGGGTGGCCCACGCTCCCAATAACTTCACTTTGTTATTGGATCCCTCTCCACAATTAAAGTACCATCTGTAATCCAGACCATCTGCACACTTCAATGAACCCCCTGCCCCATGTTGGTCACTATAATTGCTTATTAATTAAACAATCAAGTGTTCCATAAATTGTCAACCCAGGGAAGTCTGTTTATTTCAAAGACAATCACACATTGTATATGCTCAATCTCAAAAGCAATCTAGAGTTGTAGTAAAAGTACACTAATCACACCTTGCTTGAACAGACTGAAGTTCTACTTTGATTTATAGTAAAAACAATCTATCTATTGCAGAGTTTTTAAGATTCAAAAGGAAATAACTATCAGAAGAATACTGGATTACATTAAGAAATAGCAACCTAGGAAAAATGAACTTTTCATCACACTGCAACGAAGATTAATTATTCTATAATAGAGAACATGACCCTATTCCCCAAAGCAGGAATCTTCAGCAACTGTCTCTGACTATCACACTTTCATAAACTCATCAAACAAAATCACCAATCAGAATGATTAACAATTACCGAAGACTAACTATTATGTAACAGAGAACAAGACCCTATTCTCCAAAGCAGGAATCTTCAGCACCTGTCTCTGATTATCACACTTTCATAAACTCAGAATCACCAATCAAAATGATTAACAATTACCTAGGAATGAATTGTATGAAAACAATGTAACAATTAGTGGAAACAAAGTTTCAACAAAATAGAGTTTCAACAAAACAGAGTTTTAACAAGGTATGAATAAAAACAATACTAACATACTACAAAAACTAATGGGTGAATCTTGTGAGGAAGGTGGGCCCTTTCCTTCTCACAAGATTCCCCAGAAATGAAAGAAACTAAGAAGAAATGCTCAGAATGATCTTTTATTCATCTGTCAAATGTGTCAAGTTACAATGTCCAGTGTGAAAACGCTCCTTCTCTCTGATTCGCTTCTAGCTAAGCCTCCCGTCCTCTCCCTCTAATGCTGATCTCTCACAATTTAAAGAAGAGAATCCTCTTAATACAATTGATCATAAAATTACATGTGTACATACAAATCCTATTCTTAGTCTGATCTAATCTTCTATGCTGGAATAAGATATTCTGATCTCATGTAGAAAAATGTTGTTACAGTAGTTGAAATGGTGTTGGCTTGAGGTGCAGTTGTTGCGGCTGGTGTAAAAACTTCCTTATTTATCTTCTTGTTACTATGGTTTGTACGGTTTTAGCATCGCAAATCACGGACTGTTTCAGCAACGGGATTTGCGTCCTGTTTGACTGTTTCAGTAACGTGGTCTCAAGAAGCAGCGATAGTTGGTGCTGGCTTAAGGTACGGCTGTTGCGGCCAATGTAACAACTCCTTCTTGTTACTACTGTGTGAAATGTTGTTTCAGCATCGGAAATCACAGATTTTTTCAGCAACGGGATTTGCGTGTTGTTTGACTATTTCAACAACGGGTCTTCAAACAACAACAATGTATAATCTGCAGTTCAAACTGTTTCAGCAACTATATATTTATGATCGATGGCTAAGTATGAGAGTAATGTAAAATTACATGTAAAACAAATTAAACATATAGCAAAAAGAAGAAACATTATATACCTTTTGAAAAGTAGGTTAAGGTAATAATGTAGGCTTAAATGTGAGTGGGAAAATGATGTAATGATAGCAAAAAGTATGAACAAAAAGGGACATTATAGGGTCCTAACATCCCCCTGAACTAAAAAGGTTGCATGTCCTCAAGCAACTTCAATCTGAATCAGAATATGGATACGGACTCTGGGCGTGCAAATTACTTAAGCAGTAGCTGTGGAAAGTGTTGTTTGTTGGAGCTCTGAATCCTTGAACACGTTGTAGCCTTTGCCAAGCTGTTGTTTCAACCTTCTTGGGCAACTTATGATTAAATTGATATTTCTCTACTGGCATCCACATAATAGGAAAATGGAACTGATAACCTATCCAATTTTCAGCACATTGTTGGACACATTTGATGTAACTCGGTACCCGGGAGATTGTTTTCTCAAGATTGGAAGGACTAAAGGGATTGTGCTCCTGCCTTTTCTTAGAAGATTGTTGCCAAAACGTGTTATTTGCTTCTAGGGCAACAGTCTCTATGGATTTAATAAACTGTTGGCAATCATGAAGTATTGTTGCCTGTATTTGCCTTATGTATTGAGTCATCCCTAGTTTCTTAAAAAAATTGTAATATTTTGCAACAAAGGTGGCAACGTTCTGTGGTTCTGGCCGTATCCAAAGGAGACAATTATCTTCATTGTGCTTGGTAGCTAGAAAATCATTCTGCCACGTAATCTGATTGTTAAGGAAAGAGGTGAATGCCCGAATCTGGATGTCACCGACAAGAGGGTTAAGGTTAAGTTGTCGGTTCTCAGGGATGGCCTCATTATGAAGATATACCTCACATAGTAGGTGTTGATCAATAGTAGAGGCTTCTGCAAAAGTTTTAACAAAATCTGTTGGATTGAACACTGCATGGGGTCTGCCTTCTTTGACTGATTTAATCTTAAAAAATGTAAGTCGTTCTATGAGGAAAATAGAGTAATTTGAGGATGGTTTCCTAGCAGCCAACAATTTTTGTGCCAAATCAAACATCAGGAGCAATTTCCCTTTTAGCTCTTCATTCTGCTTCTTAAGGGCACAATATTCTTGGTGTATTTGCTCCAAAGCTTACCCGTTTGAATAGATGTGGTTTAGCCAAAGTAGTTTGTGCTCCTGCAGGTTTTTGTCCTGTGTAACAACAAACTCTTTTTTCGATTTGTCCATTATTGCCTGCTCATCCCATGGTTGAGTTTGTGTTTCAACATCACAAGTGATAGGCTGAGGTAGGGTCTGAGTGGCTTGTTCCACAAGAGTATGGGTACTGATCTTTCTAGGAGGGGTAGATTCATCAATAGGCAGTGTTTGTACAACTTTACTAATAAAAAAAGGGGCTTTAGATGTAGCAGTTGTTGTAGGCCAGGGTTCATTTTGAATTTTGGAAGGTCCTACTGGTTCTTGTGTAACAGTAGGGTGTTCTTCTTCTTTAACTGCAAAAGTTGTAGGTGCAGGGGAAGCTCCAGGCATTGGAATTTGAACTACTTTGTAACCTGCTTGATAATAAATGTCCCCACATTGACTGCACATATACTCTCTACATTGTTCATCTTTTGTGTTTTCCTCTGTCATGGATGCTATGCGAGCTAAGGTATACAATTTAAGTTCCCTGTCATAGGCTTCCTTTACCGTTACCAGCTGTTGCTTGTAGGCTTCCAGTTCGGATCTGAGGAACTCATTCTCTTGTAAGAGAGAGACCATTGTTGGTTCTGGTTGTTGATATTTCATGGGTATATCAAGAGGGGTGACTGGTTCTTGTGTAACAGTCACAACCGTAATAGTTGGTTTTTTGTGGAGCAGCTACAAGATTGGCAGTTGATTCTTGTGTTTCAACTTCTTGGTGTAACGAAAGTAGTGTTGCGGCACCTTGGGCCTCTGATTCCTGTATTTTGGGAACAAAATCAGCAGTTGGTTCTTGTGTTTTAGCTACTGAATGAGTAGTTGGTTCTTGTATTTCAGCTACTGAATGGATAGCTAGTTCTTGTGTTTCAACTACTTGATTTAAAGAAATTGATGTCGCAGTACCTTGGGCCTCTGGTTCTTATGTTTCAGTGCCCATGGGTTGAACAGGTAAAAATTTCGAGATTTGGGAGAATCAATTGGATCTGTGGGCGGATTGATAGGTATTTCCGGAGGGTCAAGAAGGTTTTGTGGTTGTTCTTCATGAGGATTTTCAGGATGTTCAACAACTTCCTGAGGGTTTATGGGTGGATTGTTTAGGGGAAGGTTTTGTTGAGCAAAACCCTTTTGGATGAGTAGTTGAACGAGACGGTGATGGGTGAGGGAAAGGGTGGGATTTTTAGCCTGTTTGCAATAATGCAACATGTTTCTAAGACATCCGAGAAGATAGTAAGGAATATTGACCAGTCTAGCATGTCGTAAATGAGATAACAAGACAAAATCATACTGGTAGCCTACCTGGTATCGACCTTCACAGGTGAGATAGTGCTTGACAAACTCTGTAACTTTCGGCCAAGGAGGCGGCAACGAGCTAAGTCGAACACCCCGACCTTTAGGTTCAACTTGTTCTCCTGGCAAGAGAAAATCCTGCTGGGCATTAAGGATAATGTGTTTGCGGCTGAACCAGCGAATGCCCGTGATAGGAAGACCCGAAACCTGTGCTATATCATCCTCTATGACTGGAATCCTAACCCCTTGAACAATAGAATGGTCTTGTTGAAGATTCTAAGGAAATTGAAGAACCCGTTGTTGATCAAATCCCTGGAGCCTCTGAAAATAACCCAGCCAACCTACCTGCTGAAAGATTTGGTAAACTTCTAGATACAATTCTAGCAGGGTTGTCGTGGCAGGTTCGTATCGTATAACAGGGCCTCCCATAGCTAACAACTCAGTAGAGTGCACAGTCAGAGAGTCAAGTAACTGCTTCCGAACAGAGTAAGTTTTGCAGATGAAGGCATGCAAATGGTGGTGAAAAAAAATGAAATGATGGGTAAAAAGGAATGACGGTAGTTGGTTCATGTGAAATGATGGCATAAGATTTCGATATCCACCCCCCCCCAACTACGGATAAAATAGTGACTTTAATTGGATGATAATAATGAATCAGGATCTTCTCATTAGCCATAGTTCAATTGTATTTACATATAAAGTTTTCATACCTCATCTTTACCTTTAATTCGTACTTAGAAAAATATAGTGCCTATCCATAATAGATCCGCAGTAACCATGGGAGTGACTTTGGATTTATTAGAGAAATTGTATCAAGGGTTTGCTTAATTATGAGAGAAGGTCGTGAAATGACAGAATGTAGTATGAACATAGGAGAAGTGAGAGCGAAAGAACTGAAGCAGATGTTTTTATTGACAGGGAATGCTGAGAAAGTGGTGTTTCAGCAACAGGAAAAGAATGGAAAAATGTTTGCTGAAGAGTGATGTTTTAACAATGGAAAATAATGCTGAAAAAATGGTGTTTCAACAGTGGGGAAAAATGGGGAAAAATGTTGTTGATCAGTGGTGTTTCAACAATGGGGAATAATGAGGAAAAAGTTGTTGAACAGTGGTGTTTCAGCAATGGAAAAAGGCGAAATATTGCTGAACAGTGGTGTTTCAGCAATGGGAAAAATGAGGAAAGTGTTGCTGAACAGTGGTGTTTCAGTAATGACGAAAAAGATGAAATATTGTTGAACAATGGTGTTTCAATAATGGGAAAAATGAGGAAAGTGTTGTTGATCAGTGATGTTTCAGCAATGGGGAAAATGAGGAAAAGGGAATGGAAATGAACGAAAATAAAGAAGGATGAATGATGGGGATGTTGAATGGGGGTGAGGATGAATGGATTGAAGAAAGAGGGAGCGATGCTTCAAAAAATGAAGTTTGGATCTACTTGTAATAAGATTGTCCTTTCTTGGTAGGCCTGAGAATCTGCAAAAGAATCAATTGTAACATGCCATTTCTTGACAGGGATTATTAGTAAGAGAAATTTAATCTAATACTAAAGAAATTAAATTCAGAAAAATTAATTGCAATGAGGGGCAGGAGGCTCCTCTAAAAAAAGATAATGTGAATCTGCCACACATGTGGCCTTAAAATCTTCTTTGGAAATGGGGCGCTGGTACAAACGGAGCCGATGACCATTCACTAATAGTGGTGTTTTAGAGTCATCAATTGTGAGGAGCCTTACTGTTCCATTGGGGAAAACAATGTCCACTTCGTAAGGTCCTAGCCATCTTGTACGTAGTTTCCCTTGAAATTCTTTAAACTGAGAATCATACAGTAAATCCCAATTACCTTTTTGAAATTGTTTATGCTTGATGGTTTTATCATGCCATTTTGTTCTTTGTTGTTGAATCATGGTTGTCTGATGAATGACATCTAGTCTTTTTTCATCCAATTCATTAAGTTGTTGCAACCTGGTTGTTTGTGCATCAGTCAAATCAAGGTTAATAGCTAAAGCAGTCCTTAAGGTTTTGATTTCAAATTCCACAGGAAAGACAACATTTTTTCCATAAACTAATTCATAGGGGGAGAATCCTGTAGTATTTCTCCAGGTAGTTCTGTAAGCCCATAATGCTTCAGGGAGCCTGTGAGACCAATCCTTTCTATTTTCCTTCACTGTTTTTGTGAGAATGGCTTCTATTACTTTGTTTGTGCTTTCCACCTGTCCATTGGCTTGGGGGTGGTATGGTGTAGTCATTCTATGATGAATATGATATTTTTTAAGGGTGGCTTTAAAACCATGAGAAGTGAAAGGAGGTCCTCCATCTGTGACTAATTCTCTAGGCACTCCAAATTTGATAAATATATCTTCAAATAAAAAATCTAGAACCGCTTCTTCTGTAGCTTTATGGAGTGCTTTAGCCTCCACCCATTTTGTCATATAATTTGTGCACCACTATATAAACTTTTTGATTGGATGGAGGGTTAATGGGTCCTACAAAGTCTAAGGCCCATCTTTCAAATGGTTCGAGTACTACCTAGGGATTTAATGACATTTCATCTCTATGATTAGGTTGACCCATTCTTTGATAGTTATCATAGGACCGAACACATTTCTTTGCATCTTTAAAAAGTGAGGGCCAATAATAACCCATCATGAGAATTTTATGTGTTGTTCTCTTATCAGCAAAATGCCCTCCACACGGGCCATCATGACAAGCTTTTAGTAAATCATAAACCTCATATTCTCTAATGCATCTTTGGATTTCTTGATCACGTTCTGTGTGAAAAAGACACCCACTTATCCAGCTATACCGAGCACTTTGTTGAATGATTATTCTTTTCTCTCGGTGGGATATGTGTGGTGGTAACTTTCCTGCAACCAAGTAGTTAGCGATGTCTGCATACCATGGTGAGTGAGTAGATACTACAAATAGATATTCATCAAGAAAGGAATCATCTACTGGAGTATTATCATCAGGTGTTAACCGAGAAAGGAAATCAACAACTACATTTTCTTTTCCTGGTCTATCTACAATTGTAATATCAAATT
>SNQJ01S0059615.1:14898-28806 GCA_010110895.2 Picea sitchensis | reverse complement strand
GGTTTGTTCATTAAATATTTGATTGCTGAGTGATCAGTATGGAAAAAAGTAGAGTAGTCAGTGATGTAATGTCGAAATTTATTAATAGCATAGATAAATGCTAAGAATTTATTTTCGGTAACTGTATAGTTAAGTTCAACAGGAGTCATATTCTTGCTAATGAAGTAAATAGCATAAGGGCGATGATTTTCTTCTTGTCCCAAGACAACTCCTATTGCAATATCTGAAGCATCAGAGGATATATGAAAGGGAAGTGTCCAATCAGGTCCTCTTAGAATAGGAGTTGTAGATAACTGATATTTGAGTGTATCAAATGCTTCCTGGCAAAGATTAGTCCACTTGAATTCAACATTTTTCATAAGTAACACAAACAGAGGAGAAGATATTTTGGAATTTTTTTTGATAAATCTTCTGTAGTATCCAGCATGTCCTAGGAAACTTCTCACATCTGTTTGGGTTTTGGGAATAGGAAGGTCTTTAATGACCTGTATCTTGGATGGATCCACCTGAATTCCTTGAGATGAAATAAAATGTCCAAGTACTACTCCTTCACTCATCATCATATGACATTTTTCTGTGCTTAAGGAGAGGTGGGCTTGTATACATCGTTTAAGTACTTTCTCAAGGTTTTGTAGTGCTTCCTCAAAAGAGACACCATAAGGGGTAAAATCATCCATAAAAATTTCCATAGAGTCATTAATCATATCAGAAAATATTCTTATAACTTCTCTTTGAAAGGTTGTTGGTGCATTACATAGCCCAAATGGGAGGACTCTATAAGCAAAAGTTCCCCATGGGCTAGTAAAAGTGGTCTTATCTTGGTCTTGGGGTGCAATTTTGATCTGATTATACCCACTGAAACCATCTAAGGAGAAGAATTTCTTCCCTGACAAACTATCTAACACTTGATGAATGAATGGTAACATAAAGTGATCTTTTTGAGTGGCTTTATTTAAGGCTCTATAATCTACACATACTCTCCATTTCCCGTTTTTCTTAGGAACTATTACCAATGGGGAAACCCATTCACTGTCCGATATCGGATATAGAAACCCTGCATTAAGCAATTTTTGAAGTTCCTCCTTAAGAATTTCTCTTAAATTAGGGTTCATTTGTCGTTGAGATTGGTAGATCGGTCGACAATCTTCCTTGATATAGATACGATGAGTACATAATTCGGGCGAGATTCCCTTCATATATGTATAGTCCCATGCAAACGCTTCCTTATGTTCAAGAAGCAACTTCATTAATTATTGTGTTTTAGCAATTGTCAGGTTGGGATTTATGTTCAGTGTTTTGCCAAGTTCAATTTCTACTGGTATACTTTTAGAAGAGATGGTGGCTGATGTTTGAGGTGGGTATTCAGAGTTAAGGTTTTCCTGGGTATCTGACTCCAAAAGTGTAGCTAGTTGGTTATGTGTTTCTAGAGTCACAGAGGAAGGTTCACAAATAAAATTATTAATTACTTCATCCTCAGTGGCATCTTTAAGGCTTAAGGCTTGTCCAATAGTCAAGATAGGTTGAGTAGTTTGATCATCAAAGTCCACCCATAAGGAATTGTCATTATTAATCAAGGGTGTAGAGTGAGGATAGAGGGTAAGATGTTTAGTCTTATATCCGTTGGAAATTGTCATTGAACCAGATCGACAACTGATAAAGGCATCTGTTGTGGCTAGCCAAGGCCTGCCCAAAATTAGAGGGTGACCCCCCAACTTTTTTTTAGGTTGTAATACCACAAAGGCAGCTAAGCTGAATAATTCCGAGTTCTTTGAGATGATTGAGGTATTCAATGGCTCCTTCTGGTTTGATTGTAGAGCGATCAACTAATTCTAGAATGGTTGTGGTATCTCTGATTTCATTCTTTAGTTGTAGCAGTTGTGAAGTTTCAAGAGTCATAATATTGATAGCAATGCCTAAGTCTACCATAACTCGAGGAATTATTGTTTTTCTAGTTTGCACTGTGATGGTAGGATGGTCAGGATCACCATATTTAAGCGGAGAGATTTGCAGGCATTAGTCGGATAATCACCCATGACATGAACATGAGGATCTTGGATTTCCTACGGGTTTCTGCTACAAATATCTCATAGTTAAGCATAAATTGGTACAGTGCTTGTAATAGTGGAATTTTGGCATAGAGATTTTGTAATTCCCTAGAAGATTGAAAGTAGGTGGCTTCCGGCGTTTTAAATAAACTAAATCTTTCGAGGATAATTAGTTTTGTTGTTTCGACTTAACAATGTTGAGAGACGATTGTAACTCTTCGGTACATTGTGCTTTTGTTTCTTCTTTATCGGAATCAGAAAAGGTATCATCAATGATAGGTTCTACTATTTTCGGATCATTAAATGAATATCATTGCATTGTCGCGGGGAAAAGAAAGTATAGGATGGTTTTGAATATCAATACATTGCATAGCCTTATTATTGGGGTTAGGGTTAGGTTAACATAGGTAATTGGGGGCCTCATCATTTGATTGTTGGATGGAGTACCTGATGGTAAAGAGATTAGTTCTTTGAAAGTGTGATTGAAATTGAGGCAATTGATTTGGGAGTGAGGGTTGTTGACCTCTCCAACTTGGTTCCATTGGCGAGGATGATTTTAAGGATGGAAATTTATTTTAAAGCTGTAAAAGCCTTGGCGAATCTTACTAATCCTTCATATACTAACTATAAAGTTTTGGCAATATGTTTGTAAAAAATATTCAAAATTTCTAAGTTTTATATAGTTTTTTATAAAATTTTGGCGATTTTAAAGATGCAAAATAATTGTATCTATGGGTGACATGGTAATTTTAAAATAACTAATCTGGATTTTGGAAAAACCATGGAAAATGTATAATTGAAATTTAACCCCCTAAAATCATCCATGTCCATTGGTTAAGGTAAGGTTTTGTTAGTGAGGCCAAGGTGTCCATATTTTTTGGGTCTACAAAGGGAGGGTTTGTTTGTTGCATGGGTGGGTAATTCTATTTGATTGAGGTGGGTATTGCATTTGATTAAAGGGAGTGTAATTTGCTTGATTAAAGAAGGATAGTTATTCTAACGATTAGAAGATGTAATGGCATATTATGATTCATACCTTATCCCCTCATTTCCATTTCCTTCTCTGTGTCAACGGATAGACAACTTTAGCTTCTTCATGGGTTGGTTTTAATGTTGCTTTGATTCCTAGTAAAAAAGGGCATTGTTGAGTTTCATGATCCCTTGCTCTGAAATGGTGAAATTGGCTTTTTGTCCAATGGGCATTTCCCTTCATTATGGGTGTGCTTATCCTAGCATTTGGAACAAAAGATGGAATGAGAGCTGCTTCTACTTTGGCTTGTTTCTTTTGAATCCGCAAGGTATCAATTTGTGAAGCAAAAGAACTTAACATTTCAGGTTTAAAACCCTCAAGTAAATTACCTACTTCGGCTCTTGTTTCCCCCCCACTAGCTGATTTCTGGAATCTTGAAAATGTAATCCCCTGCTTTTTGATCTATTTCTTGAAGCTCTTTTTGAACATCTTTTGCATAAATTTAAAATTTCATCATATGATTCTTTAGATATCTCCCCTTTTCCAAGCATATTGTCAACATATCTCGACAGTCATCCCTTACTCCTTTTAATAATATTGTTTTAAAAGAATATCCTTACCCTTCGAGGTGTTGGATCATTGTAGATTGTATTGTAGCCTTTGTACAAAGTCCTCTAGATTTTCACCCTCTTTGCAACTGTCATCTTGAATAATTCCTCTCTTTTCTCTCTTGTTCAACAATAGTCTTGATATTTATGAAATTTACATTTCATTCGATCCCATGTTGTGATTACACTTACCTCGAAGTCATGAACCATCTTAATGAATTTCCTTTCAATGTTCTTGAATAGCTTTAATTTTTAGCATTGGAAATGTAATCATACCTTCTGCATAATATGTCAAACTAGAAAAGGAATTCATCAAGATCTCAGAAGATAAACCATGAAAGTAAGGTAAAGCGAAGTGGGATTCTTCATAGGAGCTTCTCCTCCTATAGGGAGATCACCACTAGGAAATCCTAAGGTGGAAAAAGAGTTTCATCGTTTACCTCTCCTTCAAGACCCACTTGTTTTTCATGGTGCAGTTCTTCATTACTCATCCATGGTTTCTTATGTTTTTTCCCCTACTGCACTTGCTCGAACCTCAATGTTTTGTTGGTTTCTCAAAGCTGTCTCAGGAACTCCAAATCTCTTTCCCTCGTTTCAAGTTTGCTTGAAAGAGGAAGGTTGAAACTTTGGTTTCTAGAGAAACTTGGTCATTGAGGAGCAACATATTCGAATTTTGATATAATCGGGTCGATGAGGTCTTTCTTCTCCTCTTCCTCTTGCCACTGTGGGAGGTCAGTTTCCTTAGAAGTGCGTCCTCTCATACCAATCGTGCATCCTAAATAAAAACGTAAATGCTGAAATCTAATTGCACCTTCCCAGACATGAGAAGCCAAAATGTTTGGTCACTATAATTGCTTGACTAATTAAGCAAATCCGTGTTACATAAGGTGTCAACCAGGGGAAGTCTGTTATTTCAAAGGCAATCCTTTACTATATATACTCAATATCAAAAGCAATCTAGGGTTGTAGTAAAATTACACTAATCACACCTTACTTGAACGGTGATTCTACTTTGATTTATAGTAAAAACAATCAATCTATTCTCGAGTTTTAAAGATTAAAAAAAGGAAATAACTATCGGAAGAATCTGGATTACATTAAAAAATAGCAACCTAGGAAAAATGAACTTTTCATCACACTGCAACGAAGATTAACTATTCTATAATAGAGAACATGACCTATTCCCCAAAGCGGGGAATCTTGGCTTTGTCTCGACTATCACACTTTCATAAACTCATCAAACAAAATCACCAATCGAGAATGATTAGGTTCTTGGCCCAACTATTATGTAGCAGACATGACCTGAATTTCCCCAAAGTAGGAATCTTAGGCTTTTTGATTATCACACTTTCATAAAATCGGAATTACCAATCAAAATGATTAAAAATTAACTAGGAATGAATTGTATGAAAAGCAATGTAACAATCAATGGAAACAAAGTTTCATAAAGCGAGGAGTTTTAACAAGTCTGAATAAAACAATACTAACACCACTATAGAAACTAATGGGTAAATCTTGTGGCCGGGGAAGGTGGGCCCTTTCCTTCTCTCAAGATTCCCCAGAAATAAAAGTAATTAGGAAGGAATGCTCAGAATGATTTTTTATTTATCTGTCAAATGTGTCAAGTTATAATGTCCAGCGTGAACACTCTCCTTCTCTCTGATTCACTTCTAGCTAAGCCTCCCGTCCTCTCCCTCTAATGTTGATCTCTCACTATTTAAAGAGGAGAATACTCTTAATACAATTGATCATAAAATTACATGTGTACATACAAATCCTATTCTTACTCGTCTGTCGTCTATCTTTTGGAATGATTCGATCTCATTAGCAAAATGTTATTCTGATAGTTGAAATGGTCTTGTGTGAGGTGTTGTTGTTGTGGCTGGAATAATAACTTCCTTATTTATCTTCTTGTTACTATTGTTTGTATGTTGTTTCAGCATCGCTAATCGTGGGTTGTTTCAGCCACTGGATTTGCGTTTTGACTGTTTCGGCAACTTGGTCTCAAGCAACAACAATGGTTGGTGCTTTGGCAAATGCAGTTATTCTTGACGGTCATAACAACTCCTTCTTTATTCTTTGTTGTGTGAAATGTTGTTTCAACATTGAAAATCACAGAATGTTATAGAAACAGGATTTGCGTGTTGTTTGACTGTTTCAACAACCACTTGGGTCTTCATCTAACAACGATTATATAATTCTTGATTTCAAATTGTTTCAACAACTATATATTTAATGGCCAAGTATGAGAGTAATGTAAAATTACATAAAACAAATTAAACATGCCAACAAAGAAGAGAATGTTATATACCTTTGGAAAAAGAGATTAAGGTGATAATAGGCTTAAATGTGAGTGGGAAAGGATGTAATGATAGCAAAAGTATGAACAAAAAGGGACATTATGGGGTCTAACACCCCTAGCTGGATCCCCACACTAGCGGCCCTTCAAAAAATGCAAAGAATATCCATGAATTATGATGACTGTGTTCAGTCTTAACACCTGAGTATTGTTATTTGTGTGTTTTTTGTTGAGTGCTCCTATAGTTTTGTGGGCTATAGTCCACACCGAGGGAGTCTTCCCTTCAAAGAGAATAATGTTGCGCTCCTTCCATATGTACCAGCTCGTCAAGATTGGAAGACTTTGGAGGTTGTCTTGTTCAATAGCCTCGAATCCATACTGTCACAAAGAGTATGTCCATTCCACGGGTAAATGTGAGTTAGGACTTGCACAAGGATAGCCCAAACATACTTTGTAAAGAAACAATGAATAAACATGTAAGAATTATCTTCAGTATTTTCTCTACATAGAAGGCAGATTCCTGGTCCAATCCACCCTTTCTTTAATAGAATATCCCAAGTTAAAATTCTATTCTCCATATGCCAACCAAAAAAAAGTAAAGAGGTTGAATTACTTTGAATGCATATCTATTATATAATTATATCAAATGGACAAATGTCACTTGTTGAGTTTTGTTTTTTTTTCTTAAATAAGCATTTCTTAGCATTTCTTTTGGCTGTGTTATAAACCATGTGTTACAAGGATTTAATATATAAAAGAGTAGAAAGATTCTACAAAATGTATATAGATATTAAAATTAATTTACAATATTAATAAAAAAACATTTTGGAATCACTTTTAGTAATGTATATGAGACTTTTAGTAATGTATATGTCATAGTTTATAAAGAAACAAGGCTACATGGTAGCAAACACCTGCCGAAGTCTAAATACATAGAAAACAATGCAAGGGTGGAGAGTCAGACCCTTGAAAACAATGCAAGAATATAATATATTGTTAATGGTTAGTCAAATTAGCCAAACCAAATCTGAAACTAAATTACTTTAAAAAATTTAGCCAAACTAATTTTGAAACTAAATTATATCAAAATTGTAATTTAAAGAAAAGTTAAATTTTTTATGGAAACCATTTGAAACTAAATTACATTAGGGATGGAAATTCTAGGTGAAATTCATGTAAAAATTTTATTTGAAAAAATGTAAATGTTTATTTTAATTTGATTCTAAGTGAAATTCATGTAAATTTTTATTTGGAAAAATGTAAATGTTTATTTTAATTTGATTAATAAGATTAGGAAATGAATATTAATTTAAATTTTTAAATTCTAATTTTAATTATATATATATATATATATATATATATATATATATATATATATATATATATATAACTAAACACTACTTTGATTATAATTTAATTTTAATTAAAAAACATTAAAAATTTAACATAATTTAATTTTAATTAAAAAAAACATTAAAAAATTTAACTTTTACCTATAAGAAAAGAGTTATAAATTTTTAAGAATCTAATTCTTAGGAAGAATCCGAGAATAATGCGTATGTTTAAGAATCTAATTCCATCCGAGTTACACAATGCCATCCGAGTTCTTATGAAGAATCTAAGAATAATGTGTATGTTTAAGAATCTTCCAAGAATAATCCGTATGTTTAACAATAAAATTACACATTGATGTGAAGCCTGACTCCTTGCGGAAACTTCTCGTCCACGCTAGCGCAGAGCCACCAGTCTCTGTGATTGACTGAGTGTGAACATTGTTTTAGGTGTGGTAAGTACGTCATTTTTTGCAATTAAATTGCAACCACTGATTGATATTTAGGGTCCACTTTGCCGACTATTGAAGGACCGAGCAATGTCCTGTTAGGTTTAGGGTAAACTCTAAACAATTTTATTTTTTTTAAATGATTTAATCACAAATTGCTCGAGTTCGATCCAACGATGTTGTTGCTTTGATTTATGTGTTTTTCTGTTTTTATATTATCAATTAAATTTGTCCTTATCACTCATGTTTTCAATAAACAAGGAATAGGCATGAAATGATTAGGTGGAAGAAATATTTATTACACTAACATTGGGGGAAGTGAAGGCAACAATAAGACTTCAAAATTTTTGGCCAATAAGATATCAGATAAATGAGATTTAAAATTTAAAATTAATCATTATTTTTTAAAACTTTAGATAAAGGGGTGTATATTTTATATTCAACCATGAACTAATAGAAAGTCAAACCTAACTCAACACTATATACCATGCCTATCGGTAGGTATAATAACACACCAAAGTTGGGAGGTGGAATTAATTTGGATGCAGGTCTCTAATGTAATTATATTAGATGGACAAATCTCAGTGTTGAATTTTTTTTTTGAATATTTATTTCTTTTGACTATAAACCATGTGTACACTGTTTTAATATAAAGGTGGGTTGTAAAAATAGTTTTTATAAAAATAACTAAATGATTAAAAAAATGATATAATTTAATTCAAAACAATGAAAAAAATTATAATTCATAAAGTTATAAAAAGAAAAACCCCACAATTGAAAAATAAAACAATAAGAAATTATCATTATAATAATATGCATCATGCTAATATGAGGAGGATGCTAATCATGTGATCATTTAATGTTAGGACTACAAATTGAATTTCAACATTTATCTACCTACGACTTACCCTTTTAAATTCAACTCATCCTGGCTGCGGGAGGCAGAATTTGTGAATCTGGTAAAAGAGGTATGGTTGGACAAAGGTTTTTATTGGAACTGGATATCCAACTCAGGTTTGTGTGGAAGTTAAAAGAGCTAAGAAGAGGACAGAATCATGGCCACGTCAACTGAGAATTGATGGTCTTCGTAGATTAGAGCAGTTGGAGGAGGAGTTGCACTCCTCCTCAATGAAGAACTCTGGAGACAAAATAGCAGAGCAACTTGGCTAAAAAGTGGTGACCAAAACACTAGATTTTTTCATAATTTTGCAACGGCACGCAGAAACAAGAAACATATTTGGGAAATCTTGGATGAGGAAGGAAATCATCACAGGGGTCAAGTGGACTTAAAAAGTGAAGCTATCAAACACTTTAAAAGATTTTTTTAAATTGGCATCCCGCCTTCCCCTTTGGATCAAGCTTACACAACTAGTCTCTTTCCTCGCTTTGTTGATGAGGAGGATCTCAGTCTTCTAGATCGACCTTGCTCAAAGTTAGGGATTTGTGAGGTACTAAAACATTTTTCCAAAGACAAAAGTCCAGGCCCCGACGACTGGACGGTGGAATTCTTTACACAGTTCTTTGAGTTACTTGGTGATGATCTGCTTGAACTTGTGGAGGATTCCAGGAACAGAGGAAAGGTCCATAGCTCTTTAAAATCTACTTTTCTAGCGCTGATCCCAAAGGAAAACAAGCCTATGACCTTTGGTGACTATAGACCTATTGCTTTATGCAATTTATGTTATAAGATGATTGTGAAGGTGATTGCAAATATATTGAAGCCTATTCTCTCAAAGTCACTGTCAAGTGAGCAAATCGACTTCTTAAAAGGCAGGCAGATACTGGATGCTATTAGGACTGCACAAGAATGTATTCGCAGTATAAAACATAAAAAGCTACATACACTTATTTTAATGTTGGATTTAAAAAAATCTTATGATTGTGTTAGTTGGGACTTTCTTAGGTTGATTTTGATTCAAACGGTTTTCAGTTTGCTTTCTATAAACTGGATCATGAGTTGCGTTGTCAATTATTCCTTTGTTGTTCTAATAAATGGGTATGCCTCTTCCTTCATTTGGAGTGAGCATGGCCTTAGACAAGGCTGCCCATTGTCGCCTTTATTATTCATCCTAGTCATGGAAAGTTTTAGTTTGTTGCTGAAAAAAACCCAGGGTGAGGGTAGCTCGTCGGGGGTGAAGGTTTCCTATATAGTAAAAATTCTCCATCTGTTTTTCATTGACGACATTTTACTTATGACAAAGGCCACCTTGGAGGAGTGGACTGAGATAAACTAACTTCTGAAGCTATTATGTGGTGCATCGGGCTTGAAAGTTAATCTGAGTAAATTGACCTTTCATCACTCGGGTATCCAAGGATAATTACTGGAAAAGTTTAAAGAAGTTTTCTCCTATAATTTTGTTGATCTAGCGGAGGGCTTCAGATACTTGGGATATTTTTTAAAAGAAGAAAAATTAAAATTTGTAGACTGGAGATGGATTATTTCAAAAATTGAAAACAAAATTGGGCAATGGTGTAATAGGTGGTTATCTATTGGTGGGTGCTTTATACTGATAAAATCAGTGTTGAAATCTCAGTCTATATATTGGATGGCGCTTGCGGCGGTACCTAGCTTAGTTTTAAATAAATTTCGACAGTTGATTTTTTATTTCCTTTGGTTGGGAGGTGGTTCGACTCATCATTTCCATCTTTGCAGTTGGGAGGCGATCTCAAAACCAAAATTTTATGGTGGCTGGGGGCTTAGAAACTTATTTCACTTTAATCGTGCGATGGTTGCCAACTCGTTGTGGAGATTGTTAACAAAACAAGGGATTTGGCATAAGGTAATTAAGGATAAGTATATGCCCTATACTTCTATCACCACCTGGGTCAGATCGGCTACAGCCTACAATATCTCAACCATTAGCCTCGTAGACCTGGAAAAACTTAACAAAATCCCTTCCTCTCATCACTCATTGGCTAAGTTGGTTTCCTGGTAATGGTCAATCAATACTATTAGGCCAAGATAACATTTTGGGTAGTGGTACCTTATCATTTCTCTCTTCGGATCTCTTAGTAGTGCTGAAAGATAGAAATATCATATACCTTTATCAAGCCAGGGCACAAAATTCTCAGGGTTTATATATTGCTCAGTGGAAAAGTAGCATGGTTCTGGGCCTGTCGGGTGCTCTAGCAACTAAGTGGATCCCCTTCTGTAATTTTCTTATGTGTTCGAGTATTCACCTTCAACAAAGAGAAGATCTCCTTATCTGGACGAGTGGCGATAACTCATGTTGCCTCTTTGTTAAAAATGTTTATTTAGCATTACAAAAAAAGCTTTAGTATCACCAGGTAATCGATTGGAGGAGGCAGTTATGGTCATGGGACATTACATTGAGGATCAAACTGTTTACATGGCTTACAGTGGAGGACAAAATTCTCACTTGGGAGAATCTCCTTAAAAAGGGTTGGGAAGGACCAAGTATTTATCCTCTGTGCTCGTGTGGCCCGGATTCGGTTATGCATCTTTTTGTAAATTGTTCATTCACTCTTCAGGTGTGGCATAAGTTTTACTATGCACTCCAGATCAATACAATTTGGGAAGGCGACTCTCTATCAGCCTGCTATGACAATTGGATAAAAAAATAATGGAACTTCATAACTCTATCTTCCTTGGCTTGTTAGTACATTTGGTTGGAAAGAAACAAAAAAAAATTGAAAACCATAATCCATTTATTCAACAGGTGGTTCAAAAAACCTTGGGTTTGCAAAAAATCGCAGAAGATAAGAGTTCTCGAAGTGGTAAGGGTCCTCAGATACAAAAGACTCCAGTTTTTACTTTGCAAAATATAGGGTGTTTCGACGGTGCATCTCAAGAAAATGGAAATCTGAGCGGAGCACGGGGAGTCATCAAATTCAAAGAGGATACTAGCTACAAGTGGACATTTAATTGTGGCCCTGGGACCAATACAAGGGCATAAATTTTAGGGGCAAGGGTGACCTTAACATTGGCAGTCCGACTGGGACTAGACCAACTCCAAGTTTTCGGTGATTCAAAAGTTATAATTGAGTGGCTAAATTGCAAGGGAAATTTAAATGCATATGCTCTTTTGGGATGGAAGGACAGGATCGAGGACTTAATCAAATCCTTTATAAACATCAGATTTGATCACTTATTTAGAGAACAGAATATGATAGCAGATGCACTTTCTGAAAAAGCCTTAAAAGCTCCAGAAGGAATGATCACCTACAACAAATGGATCGAAGGATATGAAGGTCCTTCATATAATTTGCAGCTCTATTAATGGTCATGGCCCTTACAATATTTTTGGAAACAATTTTTGTTCCATAAAACTATGTATCTTCCTTAGAATTTATGTGGTAAGCTTAGTTGTTTTTGTTTTTTTGGTAAAAGATGCTCTCCATTTTCTATTTGTGGAAGCTCTTTTTTTGGCCTCAATACTTACTCATTGTTGAGATGGATGCTTATCCATCATTAAGAAGGAACACACTTTTTGGTGGAGTTGGGAGAATATTACTTTAGCATGACTAATTAAAAATAAACCTAAAAACAAAACAAACAAAAAAAACCACCATTGTGAAAATTTAGTAGAAAACTATAATTACAACCATTACACTATATAATTAATTCTTCAAACTTGTTCTCATGAAAGTGCTACTAGTCTCATGGGTGGCTTTCAAATACACTATATTTAGTGTATTCTTAATATGTGTATTTTTTTTTTTTTTCCGTGTCTCCATAATTAATTCTTCAAACTTGTTCTCATGAAAGTGCTACTAGTCTCATGGGTGGCTTTCAAATACACTATTTTTAGTGTATTCTTAATATGTGTATTTTTTTTTTCCGTGTCTCCCTTTTCAATCATGATGAAACTCTAATTATATTTAAAAAAAATGTTAAAATCTTTTCAGATTTGTAATTAAAAAGAAAATCTTTTTGCTTAAAAAATAGGTTATTCCATTTATGTACACATATTTATGACATCTTGAAAAATCCATTGAGACAGAAAAATAACCCTCTCTATTGATGGGCGCATAATGATCGTGGTGGATAAAGAAGACATAATGGTGGTGGAGGATAAAGGAGTCAAATGGGCGTGTAAGTGAAGGAAGATAAATAATTGTGAAAAAGCAAGACAAATGGGCATGTAAGTGAAGGTATAGAAATAGTTGGGAAAAAAAGCAAGACAAAGGGGAGTGTAAGTGAAGGTAAAGAAACTAAATTCAACAAATTTATTGAAAATTGGTTAGTTGTGTCATTTCAATAGTATGTTTTTCAAATCAAAATATTATTTTGGTTAGTTTTACAATAAAATAACAAATAGGTTTTCGAGTATGTATGTGTGATTTTTTTAGGTTTAATTAGTCTTAAGTAGAAATGGAAGATAAAAATGGTTTTTTTTGAAAGGATATATATATATATATATATATATATATATATATATATATATGATGGTTAATGTTTACTAAGATTAAATTGATCTATGGGACTTTAAGAGGGTAAGTGATTACTTGTGATTCTTTAGAATTTTGTTTCTGTGCTCGAAAAGCATTAAGAGAAGCTTTCCAAGATCACCATAGTTTTATTAAGTTAAGAGGTTAGGAAGGTTGGTAGTGTGACAAATATTTTGAAAATGAAATCTAATCTAAATATATGCTAGACAATCTAAGAGAAAGTGTTCTTCATTTTCAACCTTCTTAATGTCACAAAGATGACACACTCTTTCATCCCATAACAAAATTGACCAAAAACTATATAATTTCTTGACAAATTATTAAAAATGATATTGTTTTTCTAAAATATTTTGTTTTGTTTTAAATGAAATGAATATATTTCTTATTATTATTTTATATAAATACAATATTTTGATAATTAATAATATTATGTGATAAATTGATAGTGTAATTACCATTTTCCATGGATAAGAAGGATGACTATTTTAATAATAACACATTGAAACAGATGAAAATACATGAATAGAATGTGCACTTACCTCAATTACAAATGAATACTAAAATTTAAACACAATAAATTTTCTTTTAAAATAATAAACCAATTCAAAGCTAATAAATAATTGCTGTGAGATTTTCCAATTGCTTAAGTCAGTCCTCTTTTCTGCTTACAAGTATAAGAGTTCAATTAAGGAAAGAAATCCATGTGGTTGCATGAATCTTTATGGTTGGAAATTGTTTGAGCGTCACCACCACGGTCACGTGTTGTCGTTTATGATAAGCCCCGTGAGGCGAGA